>JASGAU010362315.1:0-16334 GCA_030220045.1 Australoheros facetus
GTGTGTGTGTGTGTGTGTGTGTGTGTGTGTGTGTGTGTGTGTGTGTGTGTGTGTGTGTGTGTGTGTGTGTGTGTGTGTGTGTGTGTGTGTGTGTACATTTGTTTGTCTATGTTACAGTGGGGGTGTTGGGTATGGGGGTGGTTGGAAGTGCAAAAATCAGTGTTTTTAAAAACTTAATTGCTTTTCAAACATCCCTGACAAAGAATGAGATGCTGGTTGATTTGAAAGTGATAATGTTGATATGTCAACAGCTGTAAATGTTTATAATTGTCTCTTTTAGTCTGTGATTGCATCTTTCAAGATAAACTTCCTTTAATAGTTGTCAGCAGACAAATTAGATTTGCAAAGCTCTCCTTCACATGACTCACAAAAATATAGTCATTTAATTATTCACTTTATAACGGCATTGTTTCCTGTTCTGGGTAAAAACAAGGATTTTAATATTGATATGACAGTGGACTCAGGGTTGAGATTATTTTCTAGAGCTTGGTTGAATACACGTGAATACACGTTAAGATAAATTAAACACGTTAATTTATCTTAGAACTTTAACTAAAAAAAAATTTTAATTTTTCCAAATTACACACAGTAATTGTTCTTTGGGCAGACTGAGATAAAATAACTGAGATAAAACAACAGTGGTGGTAATTTGACATTCTTCATGGGGGCAATCACTCATTAAAACATACTGAGCCTGACAAACATGGATAAATACGGCCATTATGTAGATTACATTAGATTAGATTAGATTAAATTAGATTAGATTAGATTAAACTTTATTAATCTCTTTAGGAAGATTCCATCGAGGAAATTAAAGTTCCAGTAGCACCTTTTACAGATAAAATAGGCCCACAAACACAGCAGAAGTCACAAATAAACAAACATATGAACAAATGAATAATAAAACAACAACAAGGCAGAAAGTAGATATAAAATGGCTAGCAGACGTGGAATTGCACCTTGTTATTGCACACTTTCCAGTATTTCTCTGTGTTATGCTGTGTTTTGGTCAGGCTCAGGCTGCTGCTCCTTCATTCCCTCTGTCCTCCAGTTACCCCCAACCCCCCCCCAGACTGAAAAACAAAGGAGTTTTTCAGTCTGTTAGTCCTACACTTGGGAAGGAGCGGTCTGTCACTGAACAGGCTCCTCTGGTTGCTGATGACAGTGTGCGGAGGGTGACTGGCATCATCCAGTAGTTTGTCCATAGTCCTCTTCTCTGCCACCATCCAGCCTGCGCTGCTCTTCAAAATTTTGGAACCAGCACAACATGTGAGGGAGTGGATCTGACTGTAAAGTGGACTTCATGTTTTATTCAGTCTGACCTGAAACTAGTAAATGAGGCCATAAACTCATCAAAAAATATCTACAGCAGATGAACAGTATCTGAAAGTCATGTCCTTAAGAAATAGGAAAACAATCCTGCAAAGACCTGACATGGGACCTGAGAGATGCATCTGGACTTTCAGCTGATCCATCTACTGTTCACTGAAGCCTCATCAGAAATGTTCTCAGCTGTCAAGAAGCCCTTCTTGAGGAAGGGAAACAGGGTGACAAGTGTGAGGTATGCCAAACTACACAAGAACTGGACTGAAAATCAGTGGCACCAGGTCTAGAGTGATTAATCCAAATTTGAAATTTGTGGTTCAAATCACCAGTATGTTTGGGGGATGTCAGGAGAGAGATACAACAGTGAGTAGTAGCCATCTGCACAACAGGGTGGAGGCTCTGTCATAGTTTGGGTCTGCATTTCAGTCAGGTGTTGGAGATCTTGTGTACTTTTCTGTGTTCATGATTCCATCAAATTTTGATCCACTGTGCAATACCATCTGGAAAGCATCTGATTGGCAGTGACTTCATGTTTCAGTATGACAATGATCCCAAACACACTGCCAATGTAATAAAAGCATACCTGGATAGAAAAACACACAATGGAACATTATTAATCATGCACTCGCCTCCCCAGAGCCCAGACCTCAACATTACTGAAGCAGTGTGGGATCATCTTGACAGAGAACCAAACAAAAGGCAGCCAACATAAAAAAAAAAGCTTTAAATGTCCTTCACAAAGCCTGGAGAACTATTCCTGAAGACTACTTAAAGAAATAACAAGAAATCTGCATCAGAGAGTTCAGGGTGTGTTGAAAAATAAAGGTGATGATACCAAATATTGACTTTCAAGCTCATTAGAATTGTACAAACTCTGTTTTCAACTTACATACTGCGTTTCCATTTTGGTTTGCACACGTTTCAGTAAATCACTGCACCTATTTCCCATTTAACTTGCAAAATATGAAGAAATGAAGAGTGGTTCAAGACTTTTGCACAGTACTGTAGCCTGTCCTTAGGCATATTTTGTAAACTCAGTAGTAGGATACTGCCAGGAAACTGTGTGTAGCTGGGCTCAAACTGAAGGCAGAATTAAAAGATGGTGTTTTTCTAACCTGTGAGTAACATGTAACAATGTCGTCATGAGCGGTGTGGAAGAAGTAGAGCCTTTACTGAAGCAGAAGTAGCAGCATTACAGTGCTAAAATATACTGTACAAGTATAAGTCCTGCATTCAAAATCCTACTTAGTACTCCCAAGTACTCATTATGTGGAAAGGTCAGTTTCAGAGTGATGTAAACTAAATTATTGGATTTGTTCATCAGTATGTATATCAGTTTAATGATACTAGTGGAACTAAAGTAGAAGGATGTTATAAAAAGAATGTTCCATTAAAAATTCTCAACTGCAAAAAAAAACTATTAACTAAAACTTTAAAATAAACAGATGTGCTAAAACACCTTTGAGGCCATGAACTGTGGCCTGTTCTGTTGTTTGGGTTACTTTTGTTGGGGACAAGTGTTTAAACTTCAACAGCGGCTTAAAGTCAAAACAGGAAGCTCTCAAGAGCTTCATTACTGGGTCCAGTTACAATTAATACTCCAGAAAGGACACACACACACATCAAGTTATTTGGTCTGTGTGCTTGTGTGCCTGTGATTGTTTGGTTTCTAATTAAGTTGTGCTTTCATCACAGCAGTTGCTGCGACCACTGCATAACCTGACAGAGTTGACCATTTACAATGCAACATTAGACACACACACACACACACACACACACACACACACACACACACACACACACAGCCTTAACATATCATCAGCCCCATCCTTCTCTACACCCCCACCCCCCCTTCAGGATGACCTCTGAAGTAGGCTGGGTGTGTATGTGTGTTTTAGTGCACCACATGTGTCTGCTGCTACTGACAAACTAGAGACAAGTGATGAGTGAGATTATGCAGGGCTGTGACTGGAGGACACACTCCCCCCAAATAAATAAATAAATAAATAAATAAAACTCAGTTTAATATTTTTTATTTATTGTCACATGTGTCAAACTCCAACCATCTGCTACCACAGAAGGCTGTAACATTCTATAAAACATTTTTACAAATACTTTCAAACCCCAGAGAAGCCATATATTTCTTTTGTCCTGCTGCTCTCGCACTCTTTGCCAACCTGTTTGACTTCCCCTGTGTTTTATGCGCTCCTCTTTCCTCAGACTTTGCTCTGTTCCCCTCTGCCTCACTGTTGACTGCAGGAGAGCTGACAGAGGCTTTTACTGCTTCTTTCCCTCTCACCCACCTTCCTACTTTTCCTTGCCCCCCCCAAAAAAGTCGTCCAGAGAAAACATAGCTTGATGGAGTTTACGACCTGATTATTGCCTGGACACACTGTTGGCTGCTCCCCTACAGCGCCGCAAACACACAGACTCTCAGTAGTGGGCGCTGCGATGGGGGAGAGAGTCACAAGTTTACCCGTCAACTCGCATTAGTAACAGTCCAAACGACTTCTCAAACCACAGAGGAAATCTACCTAATTCCTACTCCAAACAGCGACAAGGTATATGGGGTCACAAGCTTGTAATAGATATCAGTCCATTAAACACAGATAGTTTTCTGTGCTGTTTAAGTAAACTTAGAAATGACAGTGTTTCTTTTAGCCCACACAACACCATCAGCAGCTGTTAAAATAAACTTTGAATAACTAGTTGTGAAAATATTGACCTATGAGCTGATAAATAATTAGGGCCAGTTTTCTGAATTCCTAGCAAGCCAAGTAGCATTAGACAACATGTCAACATCCTACAATATCACATGACCTAACACCTGCCTCTCTGAACAGCTAATTGCCACCCTGGGAAGCAAGTGTAGCACACCCACTGAAATATTTTGTAGTGGGCCAGCTGATTCTAATTTTGAACCATGTGTAGGTCCAAGGGAAGCCCATCATGGATGGAAAAATCAAGAAGTTCTCCTTGATTAAGAAATATCCCTAAACCTCAAATCTGTTCATAAAACTGCATGATATTTTCCCCTGCCTTAAAATAGCTTTGATGCAACTCTTCATCTTTGCCTCATTTTTAAGAAATAGGAATATGTAAACTAGTCACCACCCAACCCCTCAGTCACTTGCCTGCAGCCCTTCCCAGCTCTCCCACTATGTAGGTCACTACACAGTGGGAGAGCTAATTACTACAGTCATCGTAAAAAGAAAGTGCACCCTCTGTCATTTCAGATTTGATAATGAAGTCCATCATTCTACAGTGAGAAAGATTCGAGACAGTGATCAATCTTCCCAGGAGTGGACAACCCAGCAAATTCACTCCAAGGTCACATCATGCACTGCCCAAAAAAACTGCAAAAAACCCCAAAAAAGCAACCCCCAAACAAACCCAAAAGCAACATCTTCATACTCTACAGGCCTCAGTCAGCATGTTAACTGTTCAATTTCATGACAGCACAGCTTGTTTGGAAGGGTTACCAGAAGAACCTTGGCTTGTTTTCAAGCTACAGGGATACCTTGGCACCTTGCAGTCAATGAGTTGATCACGAACTCCTCTGTATACCAAAGTATTTTAGTCAGCAGCACATCTACAATAGAATGGCTGAAAAAAAAGAATGAAGGTGTTGCAATGACCCAGTTGAAGTCCAGACCTCAACCCGATTGAAATGCTGTGGTGGGACCTTAAGAAGGGCTGTAATTTTGTCCCACTCTTGTTTACAATGTTGCTTCAGTTCTTCCGCATCCTCCCCAAGTTATACAAAACCAATTACTTCAAGTTAGTGCTTTACTTAGTTTTTCACACACTGCTTCTGCATTATGGCTTTGTTTTTGTTAAATAATGACACAATGTAAGGTATTATGTTGCTGTTTTCAGGTTGTCTATCCATCCATCCATTTTCTTCTGCTTATCAAATTCAGGATAACGGGGGGTGGGGTGGAATCTACTCTAGCTGCCACAGGTAGAGGCAGAGTATACCCTGGACAGGTTGCTAGTCTCTCACAGAGTTAAAACAGAGAGACAGACAACCAGTCACACTCACACCTATGGGAAATTTAGAATCACCAATTAACCTAACCCCACTAACTGCATGTCTTTGGATTGTGGGAGGACCCGGAGTACCCGAACCCACACAACCATGGGGAGAACATGCAAACTCAACACAGAAACCCCAGATGACGGATATTTAAACACCGGAACTTATTGCTGTGAGGCAACAGTGCTAACCACTGTGCCACCTGTTCTCAGGTTGTATTTAACTCATCCGGATATGTAAAACCTTAGAACTAAAAGAGGGTGTATTCCTTTTTACCATGACAACAGACTACAGCTGGGAGACATTTTAACAAGATTAAATGTATTAATACTTGTTGAGAAGCTTTATTTTACTTCAAAGTGCAATAAAAAAGTGGTGTCAACTTAGTAATAGTTCACTTTATTCCTTGTGCTTTCCTCTGCCATTCGTGTCTGTGTGTCTCCTCTCCCTCCATATGTCACGGTGAACAAAAGTGAAACAGAGAGCAGAGGAGTGTAGAAAAACTGCAGCAGAAACTCTTCTACATAGCTCAATGACACTGCCAGAGTTTGACTCAATGAAATCTAAATTGGCTTAAAAATGTTTTGTTATATAAACCTGGTTACTGATTGCCAGCTTTGACAACTCAGCCCAAACTCAAGTTCATTTCCAATATTCCTTGAAAAACTTTACTTCAAACCAGCAAAACACTAAACACCTCCTGAAAAAGCAAACAATTCTTGCTAAACTGCAACTAATTCTTCTAACAAATCGTGTTTTTCTGTACTAACATATAAAAAAATAATTTGAAAACAGCACAAAACATATGTGAACATAACACACTCCTGCTTCAAATGACAGGAAAAAATGTTCACTTCAAATCTTATTCCCTGTTACTCAAACACGATAGCAACAACAAAGATGCAGCAGAAGAACACAAAAAAACCCCCAAAAGAGCTGAAGCTTAATGTCGCCTAAGTTTTGGATCAGGCTATATGATTTCATACCCATACTGTATGCAATATTGCCTTGAGGTAGGCCGAATGGAAAGTACAGTCTGGAGTGCCATAGTGAGGCCTGGCATGATGTCTCTACAAACCTGCAGAAGGTGAATATATTGGCAGGTCCCGCAATCATATATTTTCCAATAAGACTAATGTAGAGACATTTTATACTTTCTTCTTGTCTTTGCTTTGTTGTCAGTTTTTATCCTCTACTGTACAGTACAGAAAAACAAACTTTTTTTTTCAGCCAAAGCGGTTCAGGAAAGGTAGACATTACTTTATTTTGAGGGATCACAAGCCAAATAAAGGAAACTGGAAATCATTACAACATCGAGTTTAATCTAACCAAAATATTAAACATCTTCTGTCTTGGCTTTAAGATATATTAAATAACACTTCATAAAATTTAACTCATCCTGTTACCAGGGAATATTATTTACTTGGATATGACTGAGTTTAAGTTATAAATGGGAAATTCCCAGCTGGTATGTAGGTCTCACAACCTCTGTGGGTTTCAGCAATTCTGGTCAGAAAGAAATGAGGCAGCTGCAAGTCATTAGTTTAACTAATGTTATGATGATATTTGGAGACTTGAGAACAGGGAATCATACAGTACTGTGCAAAAGTTATGAGTCACTCTTCATAAATCTATATATGCTAGGAAAATGGGAAATGGGTACAGCAATTTACCGAAACGTTCAAACAAACATGGAAGTACAATATATATGAAAAAAAATAAATAAAAACAGTTTGTACAATTCTAACAAGCTTGAAAGTCAATATTTGGTGTGACCACCGTTATTCTTCAACACAGCCTGAACTCTCTGAGGCAGCTTTCTTGTCATTTCTTTAAGCAGTCTTCAGGAAGAGTTCTCCAGGCTTCTTGAAGGACATTCAAAGCTCTTCTTTGGATGTTGGCTGCCTTTTGTTTGATTCTCTGTCCAGATGATCCCACACTGCTTCAATAAGGTTGAGGTCCGGACTCTGGGGAGGCCAATCCATGACTGATAGTGTTGCATTGGCAGTGTGTTTAGGATCATTGTCAAGCTGAAAAATAAAGTTGTTATCAATCAGATATTTTCCAGATGGTATTCCATGGATCAACATCTGGTGGGACTTTCCCGTGTTCATAATTCCATCAGTTTTGACAAAATCTCCAATACCACTGGCTGAAATGCAGCCCCAAACCATGACAGAGCCTCCACTGTGTTTTTACAGATGGCTGTAGACATTTTGTCCTCCACTTGTCCAGTTTTCTCAATTTTTTTTAAGGACACACAGCATACCATGCTGAGATATGCCGAGTTTTTAGCTAATAGCTCTTTGGGAATCATCTCGTTGGTGCAGAAATACTATTTTCCGATTATCGCCCTGTATTATCTTCGGAATTTTTCATAGATTCAGTTAAAGAAATGGGAACAAATATGGTTTTCTTCAAAACGCTGCTAGTAACAAATTCAGAATTTTGGACTTTCTGGAAGGCAGCTCAATGTGGTCTGGTGAGGTGCCTGTTAATGATTGACCAGCTGTCAGGAAAAGTTTGTCCAAGCTTCTCTATCTGCACCGCAATTCCCATGGGTATGTTATGCTGTCACCATTAGGTCTTAGATGGCACCTGTGACCCGTTGATGATTTCCATATTAAAAGCAAATACTAATCACACACAGCTGTCTCCTAATAGACATATCTTTACATTCAAGACAGCTACAGAAGGAGGAAAAGTTGTGGATAAAGCACTAATATCAAAATGATGAAGAATATTTTATAGCTATTCAATACATGAGAGACATGTAAGTGGAGCACAGATGCAAATACATCTCACATGTAGAAATGGACACACACACCTACACTAAGCACACACACACACACACACACAGCTGGTGGTGCATTAGTGTGCATCCTGATGCTGTTCTACAGTCGAGTCTCTGTGCCTCACTGTAATGTAATAAAACTACCGTCTCACTCCCACACAGACCTGCCTGTGAAGCAAAGCACTCTGGGTAGATTCACTATAGGGTCCCCTGAGACACAATGTGAAACCGCTGAAAACGGTCCTCTGTATGCACGCACACACACATACACATACTGCACTTGCTCACAGAGGAAAAGAGAGGGGAAACATTTATGAATAAACAGATGAGGGTCCATTAGTTGTAATGTTATTATGCAGCTGCCTGAACTGTGACCTCGCCCAGGGTGTGTGTTTATGCGAGCAGAGACCGCGAGTGATAGAAGGTTTGTGAGACTATTTTGGTAGGCAAGGATATTTTTTTAAGGGATCCTTTTTCAAAAGCAACACATTATCCTTTAACCTTTTGGTAGGATGACCAGCTCATCAGCTCTCACCACCTATTTACCATCTTATACAATGAGTTTTCATGGCTGTATAGTTTGTAGGCTATTTCTTTACCTCTTTTTGCCTTTTAACTTTAGCTTCAACTTGCAGCTTTTCTTTGTTCTGCTTGTTTTCAATGGCTTTTCAGAGAAAACGTCCAATAGGATCTTTTCCACAGAGGATCATATGACTTGTCAAGCTAGGAAAAGCACAGGTGTTACTTATAAGAGTAACAATGACTCATGACTGTGTGATTACAAGTGGGTATTCAGTATTTGATTTACTCTTCTTTACACTTATCTTTGTACAAAAAGAAAGAATATTAAAAACCTAAAAAACAGATATTAAAAGCAACCTAAAAACAATTCAATATCAACAATACAACAATAAAAACAATAAACAGACATGCCAAAGGAAAACCAGAGATGGCAACAGGAGGATAAAGTCAAGTCAGTGCTAACAGAACTGATTATCCATCAACCATCTCTTCAGCTGACATTTAAAAATGTTGGATGTGTTCTGCTCTCTGAGACTGATGGGAATGCAGTTCCTTTGCCGTTTAGCCTTCACAGAAAATGCAGAGTGACCTTCCTCACAGGAATAACTCAGTCAAACGTGTAGTAACTTTCTGTTTGCTCCAACAGTAATGAACTGACTACATGGAGGAGGAGCCATATGGTGTAAAATTTTTAAATAAGAGAGATTTCTACCCCCAAAATATAAAACTGTATTTTTAGAATAAATAAATGACATGGTGTCTTACATTTCTGCATTTCATTGCACCATCCTGCCAAAGATTTGTGTTTCTTTTAATGAATTCATTTGTTTTTTGATCTAAGTCGTGCTTTTATTAGCCACATTGTTGATTCAGAAGGAGATGATATGCAACAAGTTCATGCAACCATGAGTTATGTTTGCACTGTGACACGTCTGACTCCTTTTATCATCTTTTGGTTTGATGGAGTGGGACCTTCAAGGCTACTTTATTTCAAAGTTTCATCAATTTTATGAACACTGCCATAAAAACTGGCAGATCTTAATGTACTTCTGACTATTTAAATGCATGTAAATGCACAGTAGCTTTTTGGGTTTTTTTGGGATGCTTCCTTATTTGCAAGGGGTCACCACAGCAGATGGAAATGCATATTTGATTTGGCCCGGTTTTTTATGCTGGATGCCATCCTGACCCTCCCAGGGATTTGCATCTCCTCCCCCTCTCAAACCGATCCCTTGAAGATCTTTAGGTGAATATGTTAACCACTGCACAATGGAGCCACAATAAAGGATATAATCATGACTTTAAAAATGTATTTTAATATACCAAATAATAACTGTGCCCCTGTGAGTGATTATTATTGTTTCTCATGTAACAATAAATACATAATCAGAATTTTTTTTTAGTCAAATAATGCAGTCCCTGTTTAAAGTTACCTGATGTTCACATGCTGCACAGGCACCTTGATTATAATTGTTTTTTTAAGTCTCACTCTCTCAAGTGGAGATGCTGCTGCCTGTTGAAGATGATGATCTTAATTAAGCGATTAACATGAAAATCCTTTACTGCAACTTACAATAGTTGCTGACTGTGCATGTGTGTGAGAAAAGGTAAGAGAAGGTGTGTGTTAATGCTGAGAGGAGGACTAAAGGGCCATTTATAGCTGTCATACCCTGACAACCATTACCCCTGCATTTACAATGCTCTCAGCACATACTGTCAGGAAGACGATCAGCGCGCGCGCGCGCACACACACACACACACACACACACACACACACACACACACACACACACACGCTCTTCCCGCTCTACCTTACAGAGCCTAATTATCGACACCTCTCTCTGTCGGATGAAACAAAAAAAAAAACTGCTCTATTTTCAGACTGATGGAGTCTGAAGTCTCTCTGTCGTTACTCTTCTTCTTCTCCCCCTCTCAGCGTCTGTTGTCGTCTCTGCGCGATGCCTCACCCGCCGCCCACCCCCTTATCTGCCGTTTGATTCTCGACTTGTTAAATAAGACTCAAATTAAAACAGACAATGAGGAAAGTTTCCCCCTCACAGCCACTTTCATTTGTTTTGATTGTTATTCAGAGTCATGGATGGTGGTGTGTGTACGTAGTGTGAAAATGGCAGCGAGTGCCATCTTGTCTTTGAGGCCTGCTTCATTAGTTGTCAAACAGAACAGGCGTGCTCACCCCTGGCCTGTCGTGTGTGTGTGTGTGTGTATATCAGTGTGTGTGTTGAGTGTTTGGGATCAAGTGGTATTTCTGTAGCTCTGCAGAATTTGTTTTATGGGAGGTCAGTTCAACTTATCCAAGCTCTGATTCATTATTTGCCCTGATGCAACCAACATCACAATAATGTCATATTGTGTGTTTATGTGTCTATGTGAAAAATTGTAATACATTTCTCCATGGCATTTCTGTCCTGTGTGTTCACTTTTATTTGGACAAGGAATCCACTCAGAATTCAGATCTAACCGTATAACCAACATTTATGTGTGTGTGTGTGTGTGTGTGTGGGGCNGCGAGCATGTCCATTTACGTGGCAGTTGGGAATCAGACCTGAATGGAGGAAGCTAGGAACTGAGGAGGAGAGATGATGAGGTTAATCATAACCTCAAAAACCTCCCCAAGCAACAAAGCTCTCCAGGTAAATTCCTCAGAATCTAGATTAATTCATTTCTTATTAGTTGGCTTTGTTATTCTGGTTTATTCCGGTGCAGTCTATTGTAAAGTAGTTAAGGTAGGAGTTTATTTTAACAGTAAGGCCTCAGTCACAATTTAATATTTTATAGCCATACAACAGAAATCCCTTGCAGGTCGATGCACAAATTTGTTAATGCTGATCATTGAGGTGACACTGATCAAAGTCTGAGAATTTAGTGCCTGCAAAGAAAGGTGGTGATAGCGTCACATTTATGCTAGCTGCATGCTAGCACAGATGTTGGCAAATAATTTTTTTAATTTAGAAATTAAAAATTAATTGACCCCCCCCCAAAAAAAAGACAAAACAAACAAACAAATAAATAAATAGAATCACAAGTTACCTTAAAAGCATAGCTGACCTCCTAGGAGGACCCAGGAAGATTTTTTTTTTCCCCCAACTAACCCAACAGGGTTATTAATAGCCCCTGTAGCAGAAAAATTGATGCTACGTTTCCTTTTATATGATAGTAATGCTGGACTTTGAATTAGCTTGTTTTACAAAGCCTAAAAGCCCAGGCAAAGAGAATGAGGACAGGGATGATTTAAGGTGTCAAGTGACTCTTCTTCCACATACTGTAACATGGACCAGTCAAGACTGGCATTCTTTACCCACGAGGAACAGTTCATGGAAAATTATGTCAAATATAAAACATGTTTACAACAAAAGCAACATTGGTACTGCACATAAGGCGAGAGAGGAATACTGGCAGAAAATCATTAATCTTGTGAGGTCAGTAGTTAATATGGGCCTGTTAATTTTACCACTCAGTGAACTCTTTGTGCTGCTGTTTATTTCTAACATGACAGCTGCACATCAGAGGGATGAAACTTTAAACTTCCATCTTCTTAAACATGACACTCAGGAGGTGCATTCAGGGCTCACACTGTTCCGTAACAGAGATGCGTGGAAATAACTTTTAGTTTGTGGTCAAAACAAATATCAAATATTATCCGAGATAAACACCAGGAAGCATAACTCGTTTTCTAATCTGTGTCTATCATTTATACACGTTCTCTCTATAGCACATGCAGTGTACCATGCATCTTTACATTTCATTGCAAACCATTTTTATGAATGAAGTAACACAGGGTAAACCTCCAGTTTAGCTCTGTATTTAAGCATTTGTCTGCGCTCCAATTGTTACCAGCTACATTTCTCCAAACTTGCTTTTTCATGTACTCCAGGTTTGGACTGATCTGGGGAAAACAGCATTTTTTAAACACCTCAATGCTTTGCAGAAAGTTCAAAACTTATACATGCTACTGTTGAATTTAAAGCAGGGATCCTCAAATCCAGCCATTCAAATGGCTGAATAACCTCCTCAGTATGCAGTCAAGTTCTCCAGAGTCCGGCTAATGACTTCTATATTTGACTCAGGTGTGTTGGATTAGGGACATATCTAAAACCTGCAGGACACCGGAGCTCGAGGCCTGGATTTGAGGATCCCTGATTTAAAAGAATCGTATACAAAAGGTGGAGGAGGGATGTAGTTTTCCTTGAGAAGCTGCTAGTATTTGTTGGTTGTCTTGTTATAGCATATTGTACTTGATGGTTTTCTAATATGTTTTGCATTTGTTTGACTGCTACCCTTGATCTTAATGGGTCTTCCTAGTGAAATAAAATTTAAAAATAAGCTAAAATAATAATTAGCTATAACAACAACAGTGTTAAACAGGGTTTCAGTGGGTGAAACACAACACACAGTCACCACATTAACTCAAAGTCTTGTCCCAGTATAGTGTGTATTTTACCATTTATGGACCCGCACCTACTGCATAAAAAGGAGGGGTTAATTAGCAAATCTGCATCAGGTGTGCCAATCACCTCACCTGGCACTACCCCCTGAATCACCCAGTCCCACCTCTCCTCCTGCAGCTGAGCCTGAAACCACATCCAATTGCCACAAGCATAAAAATATTGACTTTATTTGTATTTTTATTTGTATTTTCAAATCAAAGCTACAAAGTACTGAACAATAATAAAAACAACAAATACAAATAAATACAACTGAATTAAAAGCAAATTCAATGAAACAAGGAAAAAGAAGAAAAAACCAGGACAGAAGATTTTAAATAAATGCATTAACAGTTATAAAAAAGGCAAACAATGAAAACAAGTTTTAAGAAGAGATTTATAAGAGGTTACATTCATGGCGCCTGGACTGAAAAGGCTCGATCACCTTTAGTGACTAGACAAGCCTTTGGGACCACTAACGAGGCCATACCAGGAGATCTCAGGACACACCCAACCAGACTCATATGGAGTCAGCATCTCACAGATATGGGCAGGAGCCTGGCTGTGCAGGGCTTTAAAAACCAGCAAAAAAATCTTAAAATCAATTCTAAAACTAACGGCTGGCCAGTGAAGGGCTGCAGGTGTAATGTGTTTGCTCCTTTTGCTATGTTAAAAGCTTGGCAGTAGCATTTTGAATGAGTTGTAAGCTGTGTGTGTTATGATAACTGATGCCTGGGTAAAGCACATTTACAGTGTAAAGTGCATTTTCCGCATCACAAATGCCACATGTACAGCTTTCTGTACATGTGGCATTGTACAGCTGATCTGTACAGCTGATCTGTAACTTTACAGCACTGCTTAATTTATTGATACATCCAACCTACAGTCCAAAAAGCTGTGCTGTAATCTGCATGTAGTCATTTTGATTCAGGATCCCTCTACAAAGACAAAAAAAATAAATAAATAAAACTGGGTTTGACAATGAATACAATGCAATATTGTATTTCAGTGGTGCAAATCTCTAACATGTTTGCAGTTATGGAAATTATTTAATCTCAGCCCTCATGCCTTGGGGCTCCAATTTGTGCTGGAAATTACAGGAGTGTCTGATAAGGTGTGACATCAATCATCGTGCCAACATACACACTGATGTGGTAGATAAACGATGATGAATTTCAGATTTGGTGCTTTAAAACAAATCAGGGGCCGATTTGGAGAACTGAACTTTCATCATTCATGTTAATCTTACTCATTTCATCAGGCATCAAGTAATTTGAACAACTTAATCCCTTAATTTGCTTATATTACTAATATTTACTAACATTATTTCAGGCTCTCTAAAGTGACATTAGCAAAAAGGCAGTTATACTTTTTGCAGCTGGGAGCAACGTTTCCAACACCTTTCAGCAGCGCCTGGGTTATGTTTTTGTGTAATCATTCAGCTTTATGTCTTGAACAACACTGATGTCAATTTATTTCCTCAGCACTGTTTTGAAAAGTACTGAGTAAATATACCAGTAAGACCACAAGTTGTTTTAAACACTGCATTTGAGAGAAAAGTTGGGGTCTTTCCCAATGAGGTCAGTGGAGAGAATTTTTTTCTGGGAGCCATCCGAGGAGCTGAACAATACTACATGCACTTTTACAACCTCTTTAACACAATGAATACAAACAGATGTACGAGTATATGAATCATATATTTTTGGGGAAGTATCAAGAGAATATATCAAATGAATGATCCATCCATCCATGGGGCAAGAGGCAGGGTACACCCTGTACAGGTTACCAGCCTGTCGCAGGGCCAACACAGAGAGACAGACAACAATTCAACCATTCTGTAATTTCCCCATTGTGGAATCAATAAAGTATCATCATTCACACCATCACTGGGCAATTTAGAATTACCAATTAACCTAACCCCAGTAACTGCATGTCTTTGGAAACTGGAGTACCCAGAGAAAACCCACACAGACACAGGGAGAACATGCAAACTCCACACAGAAAGGCCTGGGCCAAGTTGGATTCAAACCCAGACCTTCTAGCTGTGAGGCAACAGTGCTGACCATCACACCACCGTGCCACCAGAGCAAACAAATGAGAAATTACAGATTGTATTGTGTTTTGTTTTTGTTTTTGAATGTAGTCTCATATGATCACATTTACTAAGGCACATGATTTCTTCTTTTAACAACTCTCTGTAAGTGTTTGGACACTAAGGAGACCAACTTCTAAAGCAAAATGTTTTCCCATTCTTGGCTCATACAGGATTTTAGCTAAACGGGTCGAGGACTTCCTTCCGCGTTTGTATTTTTTGTTCATGATCGGCTAAATGTTTCCAGTGGGAGACAAATCTGGACTGCAGGCCAGTGGAACACCCACACAGTTTTACTGTGGAGTCATGCTACTGTATGATGTGCAGAATGTAGTTTGGCATCAGCTATAAGCAAGGCCTTCTCTGATGACATCACCTGGATGGCAGCAAACCCTGTATGTAACATATAGCATAAATGGTGCTTTCACAGGTTTACACACACACACACACACACACACACACACACACACACAGTGGATTGTGCATCAATCTCTACGCTCTCTGTAGGAAGACTCACTTGTGCGGATGGTTTGTTGGCCTTGTCCCTTGTGTACTGTGAATTTTTTAACAATATAATACAGCATAGCTGTATTATATCTTTAAAGCTTCAAAGCTTTATGGTGAGACATGCTGTTAAATTGTTGAACTGTTCATGCAAACAGTTATTTCTACACTGGTGACCCCCCCACACTCTGATTTATTGCCAGTTTTTCCATCTTTGTTCCCAACTTTGTTAACTTTTTGGATTTTTTTTCTGCTCTCCAAATTTAAAATGAGTAAAGTATGAAAAATAGTAAACATTTCTCTGTTTCACCATTTCGAATGTTGCCTTTGGGGTATTTTCAGTTAAATACAGGAATTAATTGATTTTTTTCAATCATTGCATTCTGTTTTTATAGTATCTCATTTGTCTTTTTGGAAAACAGGGGCATACTCGAGCTTCAACATTTGATTCTTGGTGTTAGTACTTGCTCTAATCTCCTGGTCAAACTTAAAATATTCATCAAGCAGAGAGTGACCAAAGTTACATCACCTTAGAAAGATGTCCCTACTTGAAATGCCAGAAACTGGAAAAACACACACACACACACACACACCTACACACACACACACACACAC
>JASGAU010362317.1:0-42196 GCA_030220045.1 Australoheros facetus
CCAGCAGAACCAGGCTCAGGGAGGGGGGGTCATCTGCTGAGGGGGGGCTGAGGGGAGAGAAAAGACATGCTGTTGAAGAGAGCCAGGGATTAATTATTAATTATTAAATGCAGAGTGAAGTATAAACAAAGTAAATAAGGTGAATGAAAAGAAACAGTGCATTATGTGAACCCCCCAGCAGACTAGGCCTATAGCAGCATAACTAAGGGATGAAATAATTCAACCATGTGATCATCGACAACAAAGGGCACCGAAACCATCAAACACAACAAATGATGAAAAGCAACAACAACACAAGGGAAAGTCTCTCTTTTTTTTTTTTAGCATCAGACTGATTCAGTTTAGAGAAACTGTACAGCTGTTGACAAGTTGACCAACCACAGCAACATGTTGCGTTAATAAATGACAAACCCTCCCACAGTTTTCCTGCCTTCTCTGAAACCAGGGCATTACCTCACCCACCAGTTGTCCCATTTGTCATTAGTGTTCCAGTGAGAGCGTTCATGTGTTACATAACAAGGTGAAATTACAGCAGAGCTGGCACGGTGCTCTTATTCTGACGAGACTTCCTGCTCTGATTTTCTCTCTCCTCCTCGTCCACGGTGAACAAACCTCCACTTTTCTGCTCGCAGAGTTGAGAAGTCGTCACCTTTTTCCCTCCTTTCTCTGTGGTTTGAGAACTGGAAAACTGATGTAATCCGTCACATCACTGCTGGTGTTTCTAACTGGAGCTGCGGTTGGATCTGTGGCACTGGGGGGTGAGGCTGTTTGTGGGTAATATGAGGATGGATGATCTGAGAAGGGGCTACAAACACAATATGATCCCCTAAAAATGTTCTCGGCCCTCACTGTAATGACTTCAGTGTGGAGTCTGCAACTGCATCCATCCAGACCTCAGTCACGGCTTTTTAAATTTAAAGACGTCCTCTCTTAGCTTCTCTTTCTCTGACACAACCAAGAAACCTGCAAATAATAATAATAGTACAGAAAACAACGCGTTGCAACGCAAGCAGGTTGTCTTCCATCAGCAATGACTGAAAAGCTGACATTTATGTCTGAAACCTTATACAATTTGATTTACTAGTGTGCAGCTACTACAAAGAGTTTTAGTGAGTATTAATTTTTTTGTCTTCGATTGGAACTCAGCAAGCGTTGCACTGTTCAATAACAAAGTTGTCCCCGCTGAGGTAATGGCCACTTTGGTCTTTCTCCAATCTCATTGTACATCCTGTATAATGACAATAAAGGCATTCTATTCTATTCTATTCTATTCTATTCTATTCTATTCTATTCTATCTGTCCAAAGCACATTGTTCAGGACGTTTTGTCAACTGTTCAGATCCAACTTTGCAAACCTCCAACATTGCTGCCATGTTCTTTTTAGAGAAAAGAGGCTTTCTACGGGCAACCCTTCCAAGTTCTAATTACACTGTCATGAACTTTAACATTTAACATGTAAACTGAGGCCTGCAGAGTTTGAGGTGTTGCTCTTGGGCATCTTAGAGACTCATACCTTGAGGTGAATTTGCTGGGACATCCAGTCCTTCTTGTGAAGTTTGGCGGCGGTTTTGAGTGTTTTTCATTGGTAAATAATGTTTCTCCTACTTACCCTCTGAATTACAGTAAGAGAGGAGTTAGTTCTTCAAAGGACTGCATACAAACTTCACATGACTGTAAAAGATAATGTAGCCACTGTGACCCATCTTCCATTGGTCTGTAGACACAACATTAGCATATTGACCACTTGTTTGTTTGTTTGTTTGTTTGTTTGTTTGTTTGTTTGTTTGTTTGTTTGTTTGTTTGTTTGTTTGTTAGGAACATAACTGACCATATTTGGATTGTTATCAGCTAATGCCAGCAAGCTTGCTTATCAAGTTGCATCCACAGACTCACAGACACCAGTACCTGCTCCTTAGTTCTGAGGAACACGTACCTGGATCAGAAACCTATGACAAGCTGACTTCTGAAAGTAAGGAGATAAAAAATGAGCATTCAGAAAAGCCTGCAGATTTTTTTTTACATTTATTTATCTCCTCGTTTCCAATTTTGTTCATGTTTCACATGGACACCGCCCTCTGTAGCTCTATAGTGACAGAAAATAAGGAAAACAGAATATTTGCTGCTCTTATTCATTGTGTAAGTCTGCAAACCAAATATCTGGACTTAAGTAAAATAAAAACACCGATGTGTGCAGAATAAATAATAAATTGCGGTCATAAAATCAGCATCCTGTTGGTCAATTGAATTAAAGTCTGTTGTGTTTGACTGTGGTCCTCAAACTTCATCAGCAGGCTGAAGCTCTACAGGCTCATTGGCTCATTTCAACAACTTGCTTAAGCAGAAAATTAATGTGTAAGATTCTCTAAAGTTCTTTGATCATCTTCAAAAGGCCAAAATTAGATTCAGTCTCATCCGTGACTAATGGTGGATTTCAGTGCTTGCGTGACCTTAACTTTTTAAGAGCTGATTTTTAGTTGTTATCAGTAAGTGGAGTTCACTCCCACTACAGGAAATAGGATGTTTCTGCTTATACTCCACCTTTACAATCACTGGTGTTCACTTTGATACTCCCCAACTTCTGATTTCCAGCTGTGAAGAGGCTGGAGCTGAGAAATCAAACACAGCTGAAGATGAAGACTTCTTATATTTTATGTTCTGCTCTTTGAGTAACATGTCCCAATTTAACGCAATAGCTACGACTGTTCTTGATATAATTTGATCTTCAACGAAACATATTTCCTGTTTCCTGAGTTAGGAAATATGGATTAAAATGATTATTTTAATGCAACAAAATAGTGATCTGTCCAGGGTGTATCCTGCCTATTGCCCTGTGACAGCTGGGATAAGCTCCATACCCCCACAACCCTGAATAAGTGGTTAAGAAAATGAAGGGATGTGATAAGATGCTGTTATAGCTGATAAAGTCTCTGAGGCATCACGTGTGCTGGGGGTAATAAAGACACATTTTTTTTTTTAAAAAAGAATCAAAACTTCTTTATTGTTGAAAATCAATATAGAAACAAACGTATGTAGAAAAAAATCAACAGCAATACATTCTCATTTTCCTTACAAAGCACTCCTCTGCTTTAAATGATCCCTGCTTTATAGTAATGGGCTTTAATAACGGACCTCATTAAGACGGTCAGGACTGCAGCTGGAAGGTAAAGGCACAGTGCACTGCTTTATTATCAGTCAACAGCATCTAATCAGGACTCTGCTACATGGTGCAGAAGAATCAGAAAACGCCCTGCTAATGCTTTTATTTCACTGCTCTCTACTGTCCCTGCCTCCATATATATACTAGTGTGATAGTAGGTAAGCTGAAGGCTGGTGGCAGGACAGGACGTTAACACCACCCATGAGTATCATAAAGCTAGATTAGCAAGTTAGCATGTAGCCCTAATCTGGGACTTTCATTACTGTACTTCTTAGATACTACAGTCATCTACAGTCAGTCATGCTGCCTGTGAGAAAATAGGTATTTCAACAGATCCAGTAACAAACTGAAAGGAGACCTAGTCTGCTTATTTCCATCTCTCTAATTCTTTTCTGGAACTCCACTGGAGTAGCTTTGCATGATTCACAGTTCAAATAGAAATCCTTATTTATCTCATACTGGCCCGTTATGTGGCCTCTCAGTTCATTAAGTGAGTTGTTGAGGATGCTGTGCCTGAAGCGGATGGTTGGACTGACTACTCAGAGCAGTTTGAAAGCCGAGCTGTTGGCTCAGATGGAATACTTTAGCCTGACTATTTGAAACGTGTCCACGAGAGAAAGCAGACTAGGTTCCCTTTGACAAGTGCCCGAGTGACGTCAGATAATGGCAGAAAGGCAGATCATGGCGCTCCATTACTGTTGCTAAATCAGCTGCCATCTCTAGTTGTTGGTTAAGTAAACAGGATTTCGGTTATATGCAGCTATTCCTGGATGTCCTAGCCATCGCTGTCAGATATTTCAGTCACACAACAGTTTGACATTACTATCTTACTAACGTAGCTGTTGTGATATTTCCTCATATAGAAATCAGACTTGGCTCAGACATTTTAGCCATTCAGTGGGTCTTTAAATTTATCATGAGGAAATTGTTAACAATGGTAGACTACCTTTCTGTTGAGTTATTAATGGCTTTCTTAAATGTTGCTAAACGTTTCACAAACCATACAACAGGATGTATATCAAACATTTAAAGACAAAAATGTCTAAGTTCTGAGCCAGATGGCTCGTTGTTCCCACAACTATCTGGTTGTGACAAATAGCTGAGTGAACAAAACTGGTGTCTGAGGTTCCTTTCAAGGACTGGATGGAGACTAGGTGCCTTGCTCATAGGCAACAGATACTCATAGCATTATCATTCATGATCTAGTTATGGGCAACCCTACTTTAGGCTTCAGTCATTCATGCCTAGACACTGCTTGCAAGGGACAAAAACGTGTATTCCTTGACCAATTGGCAAATAGCTGCTGGTAGCTGCTAGTCACAAAAAGTATATGGTGCTGCACTGAAAGCCTCTTTGATTTGGTTGCTAGCACATTGTCAAAGTTACCTGTAGTTTGCATGGAAGACACTGACTTGTCTGCAAACACTTGCCAACTACTCAGTGATTGGTAGTGAAACTTTAAAAAGTGTGAAACAGAAAACATTCACCTTCAAAAAGTACAACTTTTAATATATTTAATATATTCTGGTTTCAGTGGTAAAGTATAACTTACTCTCTCTCTAGCAACTGGTGGTTGGCAGGTGGTCACTGACAGGTCTCTAGGGCTGCATGATTGGAGCATTAATTGAGCTTGAAAAGCCACCAGGGCAACTATTACTCAAATTAATTAACTTGATAAAATACATAAAGAGACTGCATTTAGGGACTTTTTTTTTTTTTAACTAACCGGCCATCAGATAGCAGTTTCCTTTTTGGGGCCAGTTAAAATAATTTCCCATTGCAATATCTTTGAGCTAGCTAGAGGTAAAATTTGGAAGCTCTATGTGCTTCACCAAATATTATTTTATTAAAATTTAGAGAAGGCTGTTTCTGCAGTCAGGTGGTATCATTAGGTTTCCCCCCCTGCTCTAGCATGAGGGAGGAAAAGAATAAGAACGTACTATAGTACAGTTTAGTTTTGTTTTTTTTTAAAGGCCATGGTGAGAGAAATGCATCTGCAAAAATGTACTGAAAAAATACATTCTCTCCATATACATATAAATACATTTCTGCTGTGCAAAATGCAAGTATAGAAGCCTCTCACCGAAGCTCAGCGTTCGGTCAACACATCCAATGTATTGACATGTAATGGATGACTTTCAGGAATTTCACCCAAAAACATAGTTTAAAGCACCAGAACTCAGGCCTGTTTGACATTTATTTTCAAGGACAATGACTAAAGCTGTAACCATTTCTCCATTAATAGATCGGTCAATGGATGGTCAATTAATTGTCTGTTTTCAAGTAAAATATTTGCTGCTTCTTAAATCTAAGAATGACACAACAGTAAGCTTAATATATGTTTCAGAAAGTTGGCTAGGCCTTTTTTTTTTTTTAGTTTTTACATTTTTTACTTTAAAAATTTAATTATTTAATTAGGCTAATCAAAAAATAACTGGCAGATTAATCAATAATGAAAATTTGTTACAGAACAGCAGAGAATCATAAAGCTGGATTAGTTAGCCTACAGTGCTAACTTAATTCCTGAAAAAAAAAACTATATTACTGTACCTTCTGGACACATTTCAAAGGACAAACTATATTATTTGATATTTATTTTGTAAGTACAGTATTTATCTTTAATGTTTAGACCAGGTTTATCTCTGTCAATATCTGTATTTCACACAATTAACAGTGACACACTAGTTAAAGACAGGTTAGATGGGTGACTGCCAGTTGCTGATGTGGATGAATGTGAAGCAGGATGGTATCTTTTAAAACTTTTCATTTGACTTGAAGTTCAATTATTAAAAAGGAACTGAAGTGACGACAATCACATGATAACACTGAAATATCCTGTAAATTCCTATCTGTGGCCCTCGTGAAGAAACGTAATCAAAGACCTTTTGATAAATAACATCTCACAAGTTATGAAAATAGTACTCCAGGGAGCCAGCTTCCCATTATTTTAACACAAAATAAAATATATCTAGCATGAGTCTGAGGAACGATACCTCCATGTATCTTCCTGTTCTAACATCACTTTAGCCTTGTTGCTAGATTAAAAAAGTGAGGCATGTTTGCTATATATATATATATTTTTAAAAAAATGCTCTCTCCTTACAAAGTCCCTGACAAGTATGTCCTGTACATGTTTTTACAGCACTGGGTAACATGGTTGAGATAATTCAGGGTCATGGCCGGCTTAGCCGTCCCAGCCTGGGTAACAAATCCCCTCATGGGCTTCTCTACTGTGGGCCAGAGTCCGTCTACCATTTGCCGGGGATGGGTGTTCCACACTCGTACCATGAGACATAGTTGACATGGGAATGTCCTCCTATTTCCCCAAAGTGGACAGGTTCTTGACGCAATGCTCTGTAGAAACCTGGACCAGAAAGAACAAGACGTGATGAGGAAAATGTTTTATGTCTGATTTGGTGAACCCCATTCATTCTAACTTTATCAAACTGTCCCATTAAGAGTGGCAACATTTCCTGTTAATCGTTATTAAAGATGTACAGACAGCTGTCACTGGATGACTGTGATTCTGAAGGACATTTAAACAAACTGACAGAGTCTGAAATGTCCTCCCTGATTTCTAAGCTCATTTCTGAACTCTTATTCTAGGTGGACATCAAAGGCAATCACATACTATAACAGGGCAGTCGACATCACATTGGATACAAAAATATCTGTTTAATGTGTGTAAGCTCAGATGTAACTGATTTATATCATAAGACAAATCATGCAGTATTTAAAGTGTCTTTATGCCCAAGAGCTGCATGCTCACTGGGGAGCTCAGGAAAGTTCAGGAAAATTCAAATAAAGATTTTACCATGTCTGGACGGAAGCTGGTCAGCTCTGAGCTGTCTACCCGTTCGCCCATCCAGGAACGAGTCAACAAACTGGCAGTGGTCCTCACCAAAGCCCGTCTGATCTCCAATATTGTAGAATTTACCTACAGACGGAAATGAAAAGAAACGGCTCAGATCTGGGATCAGTTTCACTGTGTAATTGGGTGAGAAATCCAGCATCTGTACTTACCATTGAGTGTATCGCTCAGGTAGATCTTGTATCTGAGTGAGTTGCACAGCTGGACACCAACAAACTTGCGGTACCAGGTCCTCTTCACGTACTGTTTGCCATGGCAGTCGGAGTGTGAGTCCGTCTTGAAGGGGAACTGAGTCCAGATAGCATCTTTTCCTGTAGAGAAAAAGCAGTTAACTTTCTGCCTTTGAACAAATCCTTTGGGATATCCATGTGGACGGCAAGTGGATGTTAATTTACCTGAAACGTTCTCGCTCACTCTGGGGTCCGCTAAAGAAAGAATAGCAACAGGGTCTTAACAGCTTGTATATACAGAGAGCATAAGTGATACAGCACATTCACGTCTGCTCATACTGTGAGCAGCAACCTTCATCATCATCTTGATCATCAGAGCAGAACACCTTATTATCCATAACATCCATTTCTCTGTGTTTGAAATATAGGATATCAAATCAGTCATGCAGTATTTGACAAATAAGCTGGAAGTCAGCATTTGAAAGCCCATTAAATCAATGAATTGTTACAAATGTTACAGTGAATTGTTAGTAAGTCTATCAGTGAAATCCACTTAAGGATGATTTCAGGCTTGATGAATTATATTTTATTGGCGTTCTGGGTGGAAGTCTTGAGTCTCAGATTTATGATGAATTTCTGGCAGCAAACAGCTTCTACACAACAGTGGTAATTATTATACATCTGCGAGGAGATTCATTTCCTGCTAAGTGGATTTGAAATGGGGCAGAAACAGTAACTGCCAACAAGAATGAACATCAATCTAAACTGATGAATGGAAAGTTTGTAACTTGTTGGTTAAAACACTTGAAATCATGGTGAGATCTTGGAGTTTCATTCTGACTGCAGCTGTTTTGGCTTGTGCATGCTCTGAGGACAAGAATAGTTGGGGTTGAGCAATAATGTACCTGATTCTGTGTTGAAGGACACTGGCTCACTGGGAGGACCTGCACCGAGCTCATTCTTTGGCTTCACCTTGAACTCATAACTAAAAAAAATGGAGGAAAAGGATAGAATTACAATAAGAAATAATCAAAAAACTCAGGAATATGATCATCCTTTTTTCAAAGGTTCCACAGTGAATTCTGTGGCCACAAAGTACCAAGAAACGTTTAGCCCTTTGTTGTGGCTCTTTAACATTTATTTTTCTTGATTATACAAACTTTTAAGCTATTCTTTAATAATAGTGCTTGAACTGTAAGAAAGGATTTCTCCGTCAGATCAGTTAAAAAATACAACAGATACTGTTTTTCTGTTCTTTTATACTGTGTCAAATTAAGCAACAGAGTGTTTAAACAGGTTTCATAAACTTGAACAGTCACGAACATCATGCAGCCCGTGCATGACAATGAAAACTTTCACCTCTGCTCATAGCTCCTTACTTTCAGTGATACTGGAGTACAGACTTACCATGGGCCAGACTTCATTTCTAGCCACCTTCCTTCACACCAAATAGCTTCCCGACATAGCGGCTCGTTAAAGCGTCAGCAAGCGTAACGGACGATCTGCTTATTTTACTGGGCTCGACTGACTCTGGCTGTTTGTACAGCTGAATGCAATGACTGTAGCGCCAACCAGCAGATGTTCAGTCAGATCTGAGGTGTAGAAACACTTAACATCCCAAGATTCATTTGTAAAAACCTGCTTCAGTGTAATGAACTGCTTTTGTTTGGACTGTTTTCCTATTTTTCATGCCTTCTCTTCCCTTTGTGTAGACTAAAAATAGACTGCTTCTCTTGGCTTCACAACAAATCCACCTCATGATATAAAGTAACTGTAACCCCTGATGCCAGGCAGTGAAATTTTGTGCATGATGCACAAAGTAAAAGCTGGTTTTTTTTTTAATCTAAAATTCTACAGTTTAGAAAATGACTTTGACTTCAACTTGATGAAGAATGAAGTCGAGGCAAGAGAAGGTATAAACCTAATCCAGGTAAAGCTTACCTGCTCTCAGGTTTGAGGTTCTCTACAGCAGTGTGAGTTTGGTTTGTAGTCAGGATGGAAACCTGTTCACCATCCGGTCCTTTAGCAGTGGAGATGACTTCATACTCTGAGGAGAGGATGACAGAATGAGGCTACGACCAACAGAATCATGAGATAACACAGCTGAAACCACAGTATGAGTGTTATTAGTTAGTCATCAAAGAGCTTCAATTTCATTCAGTTTGTTGTTGGGCTGCTGCAATAAAAATTCAGCCAGTAAGTACCAGTGGTTTCATTGTCAGTCTTCTCCCAGTCCAGGATGATGA
Organism: Australoheros facetus; assembly: GCA_030220045.1. Taxonomy (NCBI): domain Eukaryota; kingdom Metazoa; phylum Chordata; class Actinopteri; order Cichliformes; family Cichlidae; genus Australoheros; species Australoheros facetus. Next base: position 9,445 of record JASGAU010362317.1, read on the forward strand.
AAGACGGGCATCCCTCCACTGTCACCACAGTGAGGTTGGAGGGTGGAGTCTTTGGTGGAGATGTCACATTTGTCTCACCGGATTCACCTTCAGGGAAGTAGTTGAGGGAAGAGGTAATGGAGCAAGGCTCATCTGGCTTCTTGCCAGTTTTGTAGATGACATGAGGCGCTGTAAAATGAGCAAGCGAACGATTAGTCCGTAAATCATTTGACGGGGTACAGCTAGGCACCAACATCAACAAGGTTTGGGGTTCACTTTGTGTCCATAATTGGAGAAGAATTGGTACTTTAACAAATGCTTAGTTTGATGCTTAATTTACTGCCAAAGCGACAATTCTAGCTTACCAACATAACGTTTCTTTCCCATGGCATCAATGTCAGAGGATGGCTGTGATTTAAAAAGTTCAGACTCCTCCCACGATTCCTGCCGAGGTACTAAAAGAAGAAACACAACACAAAATGCTGAATTTGAAGAGTGAACATTTTGGACAACAAATCATTGTCCTCCCATGGGAAACATTGTTTTTAGACAACAACAACAACAACAAAAATACAAGAGGGTAAGTATACTTCTTGGGAAATGGTTTGAGATATTTTCCCTGATGTTCATAGCATTTGGGGGAGGGGGGTATAGTTATAAATACTGCACTTTCCCAAAGATTTATTCAAAGGAGGCAGTGATTGGCACGAAAACTTTCTTATCCAGACCAAAAAGTCTTAAACTGCCCAGCAGGGCCCCATTTGGCAGCAGATTGTAAATACACTTCATGTTCAATCACTGGTCACACACATGCCATTTGTTTAAATTAGCAAAACATTTCAAAATAAGCAAGAGAAAATGGTCTCAAATCACAGCATGCATGCAGCAAACTGGACAAAACTGGGCTGATGATTGTTACTTGGTTGCCAAGTGGAAATCTTTGTACCAGTAGTTGTTGGTGTAGCAGTTGTGGTCTGTTTCCGTTCCTGTTTGATCGGCTTGGCGGTCACTGCTGGTACTTTGGGTCTCAGGTTTTCACTCTGTTTAAAGTTGTCAACTTTGTCTGATGGAAAACATGTAAACAAAAACAATTCAGCCTTCAAAAAATATAACTGTGGTAGTTAAACATATTCTGGAAAGAGGTACCCTAGCAAGGGAGCAGGTAAAGTTCATTCCTTGTCTTATTCCCTTCCTACCCATTTTATCAGGTTTTCCAACCATGTTTGGCTTCTTGTTGATCTGTATGGCTGGACGAGCAGGAGAACCTGAAACAAACAAAAACATCTTTTTGTAACCTCTCATCAGCTTATATTTTTCTATCTTTAAGGACCAAAACCTTCCTGCTTTTGTGACTTTTTAAAATTATGCATTGAAAGGCCTCTTTAATGCAACGAGCACTTATTGTTGCAGCAGTTCTTTTACCACTATTAATATAATATGCCACAATAACTTTTTGAAGTATTACACAACAGGAATGTCTCTGTTTTAAATCACATTCAGGCTTATTGTTTAGTCTGGGGACAGCATCAGTCTAAATAAGGCAAAAATAAAGTTTTAACAGCCTCTTTGGGTCGTTTTTTTTACCCAGGTGCTCTCTAATCTGCTGGAAAATCTATTTTTTCAACTAAGGTAGAACTCCCTACCCATTTCCAAATGCCAAATGAACCTTAAAACATGAACAATTCCATGTAATCCCACAAGATCTTTTGTGTTTTTCTGACTGAAGTCCAGAACCTGCAGCCAATTACACCCACCCCCCTCCGCCCCCTTTCCTCTTATTTAAGCAGAAGCCAAAATTCTTCACAATCAAGAAATTGACCCGGTTCCAAAACTAAATGGAATCAATGCACAGCCAGGAACATGAAAGATGATGGAGTCCTGAAACATTTTAGCTCGTAACATGAAACAATACAGATGCATTCCCTTCAATCAGTTGCATGTAAATATGTATGATGGGCTGTCTTGAATATTGCCATGAATATTTGCTGCTGTTTGACATGAAGTTTGGTTGAAATTATTTAGGCTTCACAGAGATCTATTGTTTACTTGGGTAAGACTTGTATTATTCTTGGACATAAATTAGGAGTCCTGTCAACAAAACATGGAACCACTAGATGTACAAAATTCTCAAAGGATCTTTATATTGGAAGGTCAGAGTGGAAACTGCGCTGTAATTATAGCCTATGTTCAGAAATGCCTCATGATTATAGTAGAGGACTAAATGAAATAAATATTGGTGTGTGTTTTTTTGCGTTTCACACACAAATAATCCTGCATTAAAAAGCAAACAGAGTTTTCCACATTCGATGAAAACTGCCCAATGCACGCCATGCTGTCCTGGTTTGCGTGAGGCTTTTCTAAACACGCCATCTCTGCAGTAAAATGTCTGAAGCTCATCGCACTTGCAATCAGGCAAGAAGCGCAAGCTGAAGCATTTGGACCCTGGACAGAAAATCTGAAAATAACACCAAAGGTCCAGTCCAGACGCCAGGTTCATCACAGGCTAATTAGAAACAGTCTCTTCCTTTAATTTTTGAGGTGAGAAAAAGCGCAAAGCTCTGCAAAGTGAGGTTCTGTAAAAGTAAGCTAACGATCATGGAAGCACATTCTTTCCAAAGCCTTTGGCCAAAGCTTTCAAACTGACGGCCAGTATTTTCCTTTGTGGTCCTTCTTAAGATTTGTCTCTGGACATGTAACACCACCACACCATGCAGTCTTGGCAGTGCAGAGCAACTGGAGTGGCAGTCAGCATACTGCATGGGCAAGTTGTGGATGCAGACAAATGAAATTCATGCCGTTACCAACCATAAACCCGCTCTTCTGTGGTTGGGCCCGTACGACTGAACACTTCAGGGTTCTTTTCTTCCACCAATGAGTTGTTCACTGCAGCAGGAGAGGCACCGCGATTAAAACTGGAGTCTGTCTTTAACACTCACTTAAAGCTCTGAAATGTCTTGACCCTGTCTCAGTTTTGTATTTTTAAGTTTCTATCAAAAAGTCCTAGATCACTGATTTCTAGATGTTTCCACACAAAAGACAACACTAATGACATCAAATAAGCTCATGCATACTGCACAGGAAGACCATGCCCACCATGACACCATGCACAATGTAAATCATTAACTGAAAAATTCTGGATGACTATAAACTTGCGTAAATTGTGACCTGATCAGGTTTGCATTGTCCAGATGGGCTCTGAAGGTGGTCTGCATTGAAATACAATTGAATCTGAAGTTTCAGCAACGAGTTGAACGATCTCTTAACTCTAGGTTGCATTCTGTCTGTAGCGGCATGTGAAAGCTCTAGTTTGTTATTCTTGCATTTTACCCTCAGAAGCTATTCAGTGTTCTGATGTTTGAAGGTCACTGCAGAGTTTAACGTGTGCCGAAGGTATTTCTAGAACTCTCAAACTTCTAAACACTTCTAAACATTTGATTAAAAAAAAACAAATAAATAAATAAAACACAGGTTGCTACACTCTGAAAAAAAAATGTTTTCTAATATTTTCCCTTCACTGGTGTGTTGGACAGATGGTATTTTGGTCTCGATTCCAAATAAATATTGCTAGCCAGCTTGGGCCAACTTGTTAAACCTATTAAAGCACTTGTTGCAGTAAGGAATATTTTCTTTTCTAGTTGGTCTTGGAAAGTATTTCAGATCATCAGAAGGTAAAGCAAACACTACAAATATACTACTATTATTAGGTTTGAGAGAGCTTATATAGAAGCATTAATATAGAAAAGTGAGTACAAACCACAATATCCAAAAACAAGATCAAGATCAACAAAGGTAGTCAACCTTCAGCCAGCAATAATATTCCTCTCCACCAGTTCTGATTAACTTACTTGTGTATCAACAGCATTAGTGTAGCTAAAAAATAATTTAATTCCAATTTATGGATTGATATTTTATATGTATATTTTTCGCTATTTCTCTATAAATGTTAAAGTCCGGCTATGCTAATTAGCTTTATCTAAACACCTATGAAACGACTCAACACCCATCTGTGTAGTGATTGTTGAATAAACTAACAAACAATTTATGTTTTGTCAGATGTTTACCATTTTATGCATATATACAATCTTTTCTTAAGAGAAACATTTTTTAAAGTAACCAAAGTTTTCTTTTAAAGCTTCACATTCCGAATGTTTCTTAAGACAGTTTTGTGGAAATTGCATGTGATTGTGTAACCAAAGTATTAACTAAGGGGTCAAAATTTTAAAATATATATATATATTTTAAAAAATCAATAATAACCACTGTGGACAACAGATCATTTCATTACTTTCATTTCATTCTGTACTTTCAGTACTTTGGGAAAACAAACATTTTGTGAAATATTCTACATGGTTATTAGAGCAAAGCAGTGAAATAGAAAATGTCCTTTAGCTCAGTACCCAAAGAGTCCAACAGGTCTCAGTGAAAATCTCCAGTTTCCCCCAACTACAACCTTAAACCAGATGGTTAAACACTCCCCACCACCAACACGTGAAACACAGAGGGACACAATCTGCTGCTGGACTTATGTAACCAACTCAAATAATCAAGTTTCTGCACCGACATGATTATTTGAGAGTCTCTGCCAGAAGCTTTGCTCAAAGCTGGCTCGAGGCAGCAAACATGGGACAAAAAGACAACATAGATGGACAGACTAATGGGTGGATGAATAGATGGATGGATGAGTGGACGGACATAATTAAAAAAATGGATGGAAACAAAAACACCAACAAGAGCTGCAGTGAAGGTGAAGATGCTGCAAAAGCGACTGAAGGGTTAATGATGAAACACACAGAGACAAACAAGGTCTTTTTTTTACCCAGTCGAGGTCGGGACCATATGGCTGGTTTAGGTGGGGAAATGCCCCGGTGTGGTTGTCCATTTACTGTTGGAAGAAAACTGAGTGTTATGAAGGGAAAGAAACTGTCTCTGAAAACTGAACCTGAAACAAGGACAGTCAACCAAGTCCAAAAAATTATTTAGCTTTACTTGTCTTGAGTATTTGAGAAAAACTTTTCCCATTTGTTTTTGTCCATTTGTCTATTTTCATAACTCTCCAGAATTCCATAATTGTGGGCATGGATTAGGTGTGAACCAAAGACAAAAACATTTTTTTCCTTGTGGAAACATTTGAAAAACTTTCAAACTTTAAACTTAAGCTGGATTATTTATTCTGGACGCACTATGAAATGACACCAGTGGATCTATTAAGTTTTTAGACAAAGCTTTTAATGGACTTGTTTGGTTGTTTACCTGAAAGGTTCATTTAGCAGCCAACAGTTAAACTAAAGGAAGCTTGACAGCATGAAAAAAAAAAGGAAAAAAAGGCAAAAGTAAAATTGTGTTGCGGGTTGATTAGATGTGAACCAGTGTTGAGACATAAGATATTTAATTGGTTGGCTTTAAAATTAAAGGATTAATGGTGCAGAAAACCTAGAATGTCTCACACAGTAACAAAGTAATGAGTCCACTAGAAGCAAAACCAATCAGTGTTCATCTCTCAAATGCTCAAAGTACTACTACAAAATCGAGTGGATATTTTATAAATCAGTGATTACTGTTATCATTTGTCTGTTGTTTTCTAGATTTTAGAAGCTTGAACAGGAAACTGACTTTTATATTAGAATGTAAATAATCAACTTATCAGTTGACCAGTAGATTGGATAGATTTTTGGGTAGTTAATCCACAAAAAAGCAATATTTTCAAAAAGTCTTTAGGCACATTTCTATCTCATATGAATTGGATTGGAACTAGAATCTGACTTAAAAAGAAAAGCCAAATTTAAACTGGAGTACTTGTAATCAAGTATATTTCACTGTTGACCTAATTAACCTATCAAAACATTTCCCCTTGGACAGTAAAAGAGAACAAAGGAACAAAGTGAAAACAAGAGAAACAGGTACGAGGAGGATTACCCCCAAGTTTCCCTGAGGTTGGGGATGAGTTACTGGATCTAGAAGAAGGAGAGTGGGGCTGTCTGTAGCCATTAGAGAAGGGAAAGAGGGGGTTTCTTGATGCAGGCCTCAGGGATCCGGTAGCTGTTGGGTTGTAGGGCTGCAAAGGCAGTGACGGGGAGAGATTTCTTTTGTTGCCTTGACCTAAAAGATCAAAAACAATTGCAAGGACTGTGTTACAGTCTGATCTGGCCTTTATCTGTGTTGGCAGACAAGTGAGCTTGCAGCAGCCCTGAGCAGCATCGTTAGTGATGGACCATTAAATTTGATGTCATTTAATTTATGGAATAAATCAACAAGTGAGCATGATGGGACCAAGATGATTCTTTAAGCGCTCACAATCTTAAGAAACCAGTCATCGAAGCTGTTGATAAGTTTTGATAACTGGAAGATTGTGTGCTGCATGCAGACACCAGATGAAATGTGTTTAGAGGTGAAACTCCTGGATTGAGCAGCCATTCCTGTGGAAAAAAACTTTAGTGCGAATTTCACTGGAAGCTGCCTGGAAGCTCAAGGGAAAGAGATGATTGCAGATTAACAGCAGACAGAAATAGCAAGGCTGCTTTTGATTGCATGACACAGAAAGCTGTTCATGAGGTTGTTATTACCCCAGGTGTTAGTTTTGGCCTTCTCATTGGCCATTGCTGATCTCAGTAGTGATGAGCCGCCCTGTGATTTGCCGACAGCTGTATAAAAAAAAGAAGGTTGAACACTAAAACATGCGGGCATTTTTCAGTTTGAGAGATGGTCTGCATCCTGTTGAATCAAAACCTAAAAAAAAAAAGATTCCCTTATCAAAGTTTGCCAAATAGAAGTAATCCTTGAGAAGGTGAGACACACATACCAAAAAGCATTATTTCTAAGACCATGGTTACATTTGGATTCAAAGTGCATTTTGTGCAGTGGGATCAAACATGAACAGTGCTACAAGTGTTAAGAACCATGAAGACTAATCATGAGATCTTCCCTCAAAGATTTTGCAACGATGGACTAGAAATAATTTGAGCGCATATCGTTTGTAGCTAATGTGTCCTTTTAATCCCTCCAAAACTATGTGATCAATGCAAGATGTGCTGGTTATTGCCAAGAGTCCACCGACACGTGGGTGGCAGGCTGCACATGTACATCTTTGGGCATTTTCTTTACTCAATATAAGTACTTAGCCAGTGATGTCTCAGCTGTCCACCAAAATACATTTTAACCAAATGTAAGCAGGATTAAACACTTTGCAGATGATAGTCTACTGTAAAAATGTTGGAATTTTTTGTTAAGATCCATAAATTTTCAGCAAACTCTCCGCTGACAAGAGCACGTGCTACATTTCTTTGTGAAGTTCAGCTGTTCACAGATGACACTCTCTTTTTTGTTGTTAAAGCTGAATAGTTTTCAAACACAAACATTGTTTTACTAACACCCAAAAAAAGCCTTGAAACCTCAGATATGTAGAGATTTTACATATCACTCAGCAAGGAGCAAAAAGAGACTTTCAGAAAAAGTTGCTTTTAACTTTTAAAAGGAATATTTAGTATTTTGAGGACAGAATATGGTAAATGCAGTGAAACTCTTTGCAGATAATGTTCATATATTTACAAAGATTATACACTGAGTCTAGAACAACCTTTTAAGTACCAAGGGACTCAGATGCATTCAAAATAGATGTTCTTCAACCACAAACTATGATAATATGCACGTTATCTAAAACACAATGATTGTGTCACAGACAAAAAAAAGCATAAAATCAAAAGAAAGTTGTAGGGAGAAATTACCAGTGGGGTTATGAGGCTTCTCAGGTCTAGTGGGTGCCTTAGTGGTTTGCACATGAATGGAGTCACCACTGGAAGGTAATTTAGTAAGAGGGGAGGATGCGGTGCTGGTGTGAGGGGCTTTGGTGAGCAAGAGTTTGGGGAGGGCAGAAGTGGGAGTATCCGCTGTCCGGGTGTCGTTTCTAGCTGTGTTTCCTTTCTCTGGGACGAAATAGAAGAGAGGTACTGAGGTCATAGGAATCTGATCGGTTTTTGTTTGATGTATAGACTGTGATTTAAAAGGAAACAGACGTGCATTTTGACTCATCTCATCCAACAACTATGGAGAAATGAAAGTCAACAGATGCATGTCTTTTAAAGTTGGAAAGCCATTCAGCTTTTCTTTCTGGGTACAGATGCTAAATAAATCATGTTCATAACGAAGGGTCTGAGATCTGTGGTCTGATTGGCTCATTAGTTTGTCACATATTTAGACTGCATTTTCCATTTTCAGACCAAGATCTAACATTTCTGTCAGAGCTAATAACAAAACTCTGATACTCAGCCCCAATTTCAACAAGATTCTCCAGTTTGCAAACAGATACTTAAAGAATTGATCCTGGTCCCTATAATCTCGTACCTCAGAGAACTACAGAAAAGGCTGAAAGACATTGTACTTCAGGAGGATTTTGCAGAACGACTTGTGGGTGAGAAAGTCCAACCACGTCTGCGTCTGAACTGGCTGGCATGCAGTCCTGTCATGCAGACTGACTGAACAGAGCAGTGACTTGCAACAATAGAATGGAGACAGCTGGACAGATAAGACACATGAATGAATGAAAAGATGGAGGAGAGAAGAATGGAAGAGGCCTGAATAAAACTGCTTTATTTGCCTAGAATTCATATCTGAAGTCCAAATCTGGGTGGCTTAAAGTGCTAAAACCTCAGTTTTACCCATTTTTGGACCAACCGATGGCACCTTTTTTTTCAGTAGGGTAAGTTCATTAAATCGGAATTAAACGGTCATGGTGAACTCACACTTTCAAAAGATACTTTTGAGAAATGATAATTGGGGAATTTACAGAACGAAGATTTGTTTTTATTCTAGACATTAAAGATTTTAGTGCCATACTATTGTATTTGTAGAATATTCTACAAAGGAGGGCTAATAATTTAGCAACTGATCATTGCGGTTTTCACCAACTGCAATCACTTATGGCACAAATAATTACTTTTTTAATCTTAATGGCATTAAATAAAATTTAGCATAGCTGATGAATTACAGATAATCTGCAGTCACGGTAAAGTAACGATTATCTTTACAGGGTGTCAGCACCAAACAGTTACGTACAAATGTCCAAATATCAGGTATTAATGGTTAAGTCTGAACTCTTTAAATTGAAAAGTTCAAAAAAGAGAAATCTTATAGGACAAAGAAAGCAGGTAAAAGGAGAACAGAAAGTGAATGATGAACGCTGAAGCACGATGGCTGTCTTGTGAATTTCAGCAGCATGGTTTGAAAAACGAGCCACAACTGCTGTTAAGGTGGGCAGAGCAACTTACTCATGACCAGTGACATCATTTTCTCGCCTTGGTTCGACTTTCTAACCGGGCTTAAGGCATGCTGACATGCAGCCAATCACAGTAGCTGCACAGACGCCACCCCTCCCGGGTGCATCACAGGCTTAGGCGAAGCAGGTAAAGGTGGGCTGTGAATGAAGCTAATGATTAAAGAATAACAGAGAGGCTGTCTCGTTACCGGGGGACACGTGAGGAAATTTGGGCTCAGAAGAGCTGGGCAGAGGGATGGTTTCCTGCTGGCTTTTAGGAGGTGCTGTGGGGTATAACGCTGTGGGTTCATAAGGAGAAACGTGTAAAAATTAAAGAGGACAGTGTTGGAAAAACAATAAATTCCATTTTGGGAAAGCAACCATTGGGTTGGACTGATGAGGCTTTTTAAACAAATATTAAAACTCCTTTTGTCGTGTAATTTTCTTACTTTAGAACATTTAAAGAGTGTCGGTATTATTTTTATTTGCTCTCTCACTTTCTCACATCTGCAATGTGAGGATTGGAACTGCACTTTGGAGCCTGCTTCCCATCAGCAAAACCCTTTCAGGAAGCTTTTGAAGGGCTCAGTGAGCAACAAAAATTTCTCTGTAGCCCTGAGTGGAATGAAAAGTGAAAGTGTGCAGGCAAGGAGAAAAGAAAGAAAGAGACATAATCACCAAAGGTGCGTGGAGCTCCAGGGAAACCTGAGTTTTTGAGGACAGCATGGAACTGAGGCCTTGTCCCGTTGTGCACAACTGCAAACAAGTCAACAGATGTTAAAGAAAAACACTGTGATGGTTTAGAATGAGCAGCTCAGCAGACAGGTGTCAAAGTGCAGAATCAGACTACAGCTACATGTATGAAATTTGGAGTTAATATGTGCTGGGGGGATATAATTAATACTATTATATTTAGGGCCTCGAGCATTTTGTGTGAACTTCAGGACTATTGTGAGTCGTTTTTTTGTATATTTTTTTTTCCTACTGCAGAGTGTGAGTGTTTCTAACCAGCCTGAACCTGTTTTGTTGTGGTAGCCTCTGAGAACACATTACTGACTGTACATACCTGAACTGAAATCAAACAGATTCCACACATCATGTCAGGGAGCAATAATGACTAGGCAGACTGTATGTTAATAAAAGACAAACTCATAAATCTTACCAAAACGAGGCGTGAAGAGGGAGGGTTTCTAAGAAAGAAAGAAAGAAAGAAAGAAAGAAAGAAAGAAAGAAAGAAAGAAAGAAAGAAAGAAAGAAAGAAAGAAAGAAAGAATATCCACTTTAAACACAAGAATCATGCTGAAAAGAAATATACATAAAACTAGGGACTACTACTTTAAATTGCTTTAAATTTATTTACCATAAAAACAGAAGGTTTTAAATTTTGCACAAAGTTATACTTTCACAACATTATGAAATATTATTTTCATATTTAATTTGCTTAGTAACATTTTTTGTATGTTCTAGATTCCTTTATTTAATTAAGAAATGCTTTGTTGCACATTCATCTTCACTCCCATAATATACTAAATTTCATATAAAGTAATCTTAACCAAAAACCTGTCGTAACAGGAAAAACACGAAAATAAAGATAATTTAAAGGGGAAAATTTAAAGCAATGAGTAAAAAAATGTTATGGAAACAGTTTTTATATATTGTAAATGCAGCATATTTTCTTCATGCTTAATGTGTTACAATGTATTGCTTAATACATTTTGAGGTATTAAAGTAAATATAACATTTTAAGCATGAGCTCAGGGTGTGCTCTGTATGTGTCCAAGGATTTTGAAATTTAAATGTTATCACATTTGCAGATAAAACAGCTGTCAGTTACATACAGCAGGTTACTTACCACCGGCTTGCTCAGAGGATTGTTACGCGTCTTGTATGACTTCTGTGCATTTTTATCTGTAAAATAAGTGCAGAGAAAAAAGCAGCAAAGTCATCATTTCTAAACATTAAAAAAAAAATAATCCCCCATATCGTTGCAAGAGAAGCAATATCAGAAGGCTTACTGCCCATGCTGGTGTTATGGATAACCGGTTTGCTCCACATGCCGCTGCGGTCATCCTTATTAGAGCGGACGCCAAATTCATAGGGCGTGTTGGGTTTCAGGTTATCAATGACTGTGTCGCTTGTTGGGCATGTCTGGTAGATCCACTTCCTGTTCCTCTCTCTGTAGCGGATAGTGTAGAACCTGAAGGAGAAAAGGGAGAAATGTCTTTACCAGCAGGATGGTGGATCGACTGCCTGAAATGTGCCTTTGAGGTTCCTCAGGGTTCTGTTTTTGGTCCTTTGAATTTTAAGTTCATATGCCTATATGGAATTTAAATGCATTTTTTCTGAGAAAAAAAATCAACCAGCTGCCTACGACCGAATCCAGAAAGCAGAAAGAAACAAGCTCAGTCCACTGACAGTATCACAGATTTCTTTAGCTGTTGCCCAACGATGTACTAAGTCCTTCATATTTTAAGTTTTTATGGTGATAAACACGAAAAACGAGCCATTGTCTTTAAAAAATAGAATAGAATAGAATAGAATAGAATAGAATAGAATAGAATAGAATAGAATAGAATGCATTTATTGTCATTATACAGGATGTATAATGACAATGTCCATTGAAAGTATGCTCTGATTAACTAAATAAATCTTTGGCTAACTAACACTGAAATCAATTTAGAGAGCACCAATATGAGCTTTAATTTTATTTATTTATTTTTTTTCAATTTATCGGCACAAACACACCTCTAAGTCTCTGCTTATGTTGCTCCTGGTTAAAGAGGCCGGCATTATCGGAACTTGTGTGGCACTATGAAGGACTTGTGCTAATACCTGACCAACCAATTATTAGATGTTGCAGTGGAGAGAAATAATGCAGTGAAAAAAAACAAAACTAAGAGCAGAAAGGGGCTCAAAGAAACTCTGTAGAGCTGAGGAGATCCAAAGAATTTGCCTTCAAAGGGCAGCTTTTACATTAAATAGGTGTTTACCCACTTTAAACACAGCAGAAATGTGTCTGCTTGCCATTTAAGAGATTACAAACTATATAAGGAGCCATAACGTCTGAGTTTCGGAGGTAGAAAAAACGGGTTATGCAGAGTCACAAAAAACGAAATTACTGAAGACTATGGTTGCAGGTCTGCGTCATAGACTGTGCAGAACGTGTTCGCCTGCATTTTGTCAAAGTTTCCCTGATCACAAGACTGAAGTGTCTCAGAAAACGTTGAAGTGGCCCAGTGGTACGACGCGCGGATGACATACACAACCCAGCACCAGCGTCTTCGGGCCGTGCGGTTTCTCTCTGGCTGCCTGTATCCGCCGTGACCTCAGCATGGAAACAACTTTGTCCATTAGGTGTTGTTAATTCTGGCGGCCGCAGAGCCAATCTCCACTTTCACTCCTTCGAGTTGTGTTTTTCAGAGCAGGGATCCAAAAATCTGCAGCAGCAGCCAAACCCTCCACAGATGGAGCTGACATTAGCTTTTAATAAGACACTGAGAGTGGCAGAGGACGCCTGGGTCAGGCTTTCCGATGGCTCCTCCAACTTGTTTGACAGGGAAGGAAAAATATGTATTATTAGAGGCAGGAGAGATCAAGGGGTGATGGAAAAGAGCACTGGTGACTCTCGGGCAGTGTAATATCACTCAGCACAGGGCGATTTTAACTCAGAAGAGTTTCAGGGTTGTAATTCATCCTTTTAACTGGTCAAAGGTAATTTGTCTCTAAGTAATGGGAGGAGGCAGAAAACCTCCATGTTTACTAAACCAAAGACTGGTTTTATGATGACATATTTGATCATAAAGGTGATCCCAAACTTAATCAGCTGTATTTTATATTTTACCACACTAAAAAAAAAGTTTATAGCTATTACAAAGCATGGAAAACAGCATTAGGACAACATGCAAAGTTAATCACCCATTTTCCAGGCACTCGTTCATGATATTCCCTTCATAGGGTGTCTTCAGATAGTTGCCCCAGGACAGCAGCACTGCTGTTGGGCTGACGGAACCGATCACCAGGTGAAGCGGCTTCTCCAGGTTCACTTTACCTGTTGGGACAGGTGTGAACAGAGTGAGGCTGCGTGTTGGTCTGTTTGGCAGTTTGGAGCTCACATGTAGCTGCCAGCATACCTGTGCAGTGTTTCTTCACATCATTAACTGGGATTGGTTGGACAGCCACCAGGTACTTTGGTTCTGCATCTGAAAGAAAATGTTAAAAGCAGGTCAGTTTTGTTCCTTCATGCAAACAACCATAAAGTTACGTTAAACCACAACACACATAACCGTGTGTGTGTGCTGTTTTTCTAAGAGTGGTGCAGTGACGACCTGCACTGCTGTAACTACCACTGCAAGTGCTTTACAACCTCTCCTACAGAAACATGAACATCTCCTGGGGGAGTTCGTGGAGGCTCAAACATGTGAGGAATTCTGGACTCTGTTATGGTGATTATGTCATGGCGGGTATTGTTGCCCCCTTCCTCCCCCAGCAGACAGACAGAGCGTAGACGCACAGATGTGAACAATTACAGATAAGGAGAGAGTTTCTCTGCTGAAACACAAGGATGACAGTTTAAACATCCACATGTGAAAACACTCACAGCTTCTTTAATAATAATCTGATTTCTATCCAAGTCAAACTGTTTCTGCTTTTCTTCTTTGTGTTTAAACTCCGCAGTCCAGACTGAACTGTATTTGCATTTATCTGTAATGCTCTCTGTTCTCACCCACATGCACAGTTTCCAGCACAAACTCATCTGTAAGTCTCACTTCCTTTAGCTAACAGTACAAACTGTACCTTAAATACGAGAAAATTGGCCCAGACACGTATATAAATACACAAATCTTTTGTAAAAGTTAGCAAATCACCGAGAACTCAGCTGTGAAATTATTTTATGTTCAACAGACATAACTGAGGTCTTATGTGCAAGCTCCTAGTTAGTACTTTCAACTTGTCTTCACATGATTTACAAAAAAGTTTGCTGTTCTCTCTGTTAGCGGTTAAGTGATATGTAAGGTCAAAATCATTTGTGAGCTCATTGAAAATCTTTCTTTCCGTTCTCAGTGACCTTTGAACCCCTCCTGGTGACAGCGTGAGCTCTGAGCTCCACTCACTGTGAATATTTACAGTCAGTAAAAGTTCCACTTTCACTTATTAAACCTCTCTGGAGGCCTTTTTGAATGATGAATGACTGTTAAAGCAGCTGCTGTTTCTCCACGCCTTCAGCCTGGACACCATTCGGCTCGTTATTTATGAGCGGATGCAGAGGAGCAACTCCTCATTGTCAACTTGAACACATTTTTTTCTGCAAATATCAGCGGATCTTTTGATCAAGAACTCGGCTCATCATAATTTAGCCATCTGTATAATCAATCTGATAACTCTTTCCTGTGTGATGATGTTTTGTAGCGTCTAACAAAGGTGCCGTCAGCTGATGAAAAGGTTGTTTATGACATTCTCCTCCCCCACCAGACTTCATTTAAAATTATAGGATTTTTTGACAGTTCTCTGGACTGAGTGCTGTTCAATTTTCCAAATGTCCTTGAGCTGCTTTCTACAAAACTGTTGATTTGAGAGGAGGCTTCATCCACCTCTGCAGGTGTAAACATGCCCCACCCCCATCAATCACCTGTAGCATCAAACAGATGGAGGATTTGTCTGTATTTGTCTTAGCAGGGGTGTGTTTTCTTTTTGTTATTGTTGTTGTTTTGTTGTTGTTTGGTTTTTTTTACTGCAGTTTGAAAGGTTATTAGTTTCATCAGAAATGTTCACCAAACCTCAACAGAAATGTAGGTGTTCTTAACACCATATATGCAGCAAAGTTAAATTAAAAGGCAACAGTTTCCCTGCAGAGGAAATACTGCAGTATCCCCGAGTTGCCCTGAAGCCACGTTTGGGTCTCATGTGGTGAAAAAAACCAAAACCTAGAAACCACTGGCAGTGTTGGATTTAAAGCGTCAACACTGCGGTCGCAGTCCTCCTGGAGCTGCTGATGGATGATCCTCCACTGAGGCCTTTTAAACAGGAAGGCAAACACCGCATGAAATGTTAAAGAGCAGCTCTGATACCACAGTCCCACCCACACCGCCTAATTGACATGACCTTGAGGCAGAAGCGGCAGTGATGAGGGACGAGTAGTGAAAATGAAGGAGATTAAATTAAAATTGTCCCAAAACAGCTCCAAGTCCCTCCTAAATCTAACTGTTTATAGTGTTTATCATCTGTCTTCTGGGTTTAATTTTCCCAGAGAGGAAAGTAAACATGACATGGAAGAATGGGATATCTGATTTTCCCAGCAGCACATGAACTCAGCATGTCTCATAATGCCAAGAAAGGGAGAAACACTCAGATCGGAATTATTAAAATTAAATAATCTGAAGATGTTTGCATCTGCGGTGAGCTGTCCACCAAACCAAACAAATCCTGCACAGTTTGAACAAAATACGAAGCCAATAAGTAAAGAAATGGTGCTCACAGTTGATGATGTTCACCAAACCTAAGCCAAGAAGACCAAAGACAGACTCCATGCAGATTCTGGCCATTTCTAAAATAGTTAAAAGGTAACACATTTTCTCGCTAATTAAGATAGAAGCAAAGCTCTCACGGTCTGTAAGATTAAAAAAAACAAAGCACCCAAAAGACAAGAAAAAGACCAAACTTAAGTGATTTATGGAGTTCCAAGTTTTGACTAAGCATCTTAATGAGAGAAGCTGGAGTACAGTTAATGTTTACTTTTACCTGCATTTATCAGGAAACTACTGAAGCTCTACTAATTCTTAACATGAGGTGAAGTATCCAAAAGACCATCTCCAATCTTCCGCCAAAGTTTTCATCAAAGCCAATCAGGCTCTCACAGATGATGAGAAAATGCTCTTTAAATGTTTTGGGTTCTTGTTGCTGATCTCTCCATCAGTTCCATCAATCATCTGAGGCAAAATCAATACATTTCTCACCACAACTGTCCAGAAAACCAGTGTTGGACTTCTGGCAAAATTTGGCTGTTTTTAACCATACAAGACTTTAAGAAAATAAAAGATAAAACTTTATCATCCTGTGGACAAATGGGGGCCTGTCCACCAACCTTCATCCATATGTGAAGGCGTATTGAAGTGTTATCTTAATGATATAGACAGAGAGGCTGGAGCAAATTGAATATCACTGTACTGTACATTAATCAGAAAAGTAGTGAGGCTCTAAAGGCTTACAGCATGAAGAAAGTATTCAAAACACTGCCACCAAACTTCATCCAAGCTCTCTGTAATGTTAAACACAGTGCAAAACAATTTCCATCCACTTCCAGCCACATGAAATGAAGCTCAAAGCTGATAAGACTTGAACTGCATCCAAAAGCAGTAAGGTCATTTATGAACAGCTCAATCTGGTTGATTTCAGAGCTAAACTCTCTACACTCTCGTCACAACGACGTGAAGCCCTCAAAGCTGACAGAGCCTTCATTTAAAACGGCAAAGGCCAAAAATTTGAGCATGTTGTCAGTTGTCCATCAACCAAAGTGACTTTGAATCATGCCAACATACAGGGAGACACTTGAGCAACATTTCACAGAAAACATCACCACCAAACCTCAGCCAAAGTCAGTAGTATTTTAATGTTTGATACTGCCAATATGCATTGCAGTTTGGGCCCAGGATTTATGTTTCTTCACTCCACGTCTCTCACTAAAGCAAAAGCATCCAAGACCATCACCAGCTTCAGCCAAATTTGGTGCATTTTTGTGAACATACTGCAAAGCCAATATTTCTCATCAGATGATGAATGGGCTTTCCTGCTTGAGGGGAAAAGTCCTCATCATTATGGTCTAAATGCCAAATGCTGCTGCAACCATTTAGTCCAAAATCCACAGGATTGCAAACAAACTCATCCTGCATGTGTTGAAGGACGACTTTCAGCAGGTTTTCTGTTAACCCTCTCACTGTGGGTGATTATATGCACTGCATCGTCACAACTTTTAGAGCTTCTTGGCGTGATGGGATAAAAATTCTTGGCCGAGCTTCAGAAAAAGGATCAGAGCCACCTGCTGCTGTCGCTGCGAGACTCCTCTGCTTCTCAAAGCTTCTCACGTTCTGCAGAAACTCTCGGTTTCCCACGAGTGTAAAGGTTTAGACATGGAGGTTTGGTGGTCACACACATGCAGAAACAAAAGCTCCAGAATCAAAACAACACAAAGTCTGGGTTTGGCACACATTTAACCAACTCCTCATGAAGCTGTTCTTAATATTTGAATGACAGACACTAATAAGTTCAGGCTCTGAGACTTCTATAAAGGCTAAATATTTGGAAAAGGATGTAGGTTTAACTTTCCATTTCCAGGAATCTTTTGAGGAATTTTACGAAGATCAACATGTTGGAACTGATTAAAAGGAAATGGAAAATGGAAATGAGAAAGATCTTAAATACACACATATTGTAAATATAAAGATATATTTATGGGTCTTACCCATCTCAGTTTCGTAAGGCTGCCCATTTTCAGGAAGCTGGATGAACTGTTTGGAGAACATGCTGCTGCCGTAACCCAGAATATAACCCTCCAACTTCACATCTGGACTTGGACGCACAAACTTCATCACGATGGTGTCACCAGTGGCGTTGATTCGAACCTTCATGTTCTGACGACGCACTGAGGAAGAGAACAAGGAACACTGTTAGTCCACTATTAGGAACAACAAAAATAAATAATCCAAGTTCAAATAAATAATGAAACCAAAAGGCGCAGCTTTTACTTTGAAGGTGAACAGTTTACGGTTTGCATCACAGTTTTCATAGTTTCATAACCGCTTAGCAAACAGTTGATGATTGCTTACAAACAAGTCAGTGTCATCCAAGAAAACTGCTGGCAACCGCAGCAAGCAACCACCCAGCAACCAACCACCCAGCAACCAACCACCCAGCAACCAACCACCCAGCAACCAACCACCAACTGGTTGGGGAATATACATTTTTCCCTATCAGCTCATAGCAGCCAACTAGTCTCTGGGTCTGTGTGACTGAGGCCAAAGTAAAAATTCTCAAAAATTTAAAATGGATATACTTCAGTCAAAATAATGCATTATAAAAGTAATTTCAAATAATTAAAATCTTAGGATTTTAAGTATTTGAAAACAAACTATAAAATGAAAAAAAAGCCACCAGCAAGCATTTACTCTTAATCACAATTTGGGAGGTATGAAATAAATTAATAAGAAACTTGAGTCTTTACATCACAATTTTTAGGTTTTCTACAAACTATATAAACTCCCAAGATGAAAGTTATTGCCATCTTCTGGCAAATGTTGGCCTGAATGGTCTTCTATAGAACATGTTTTAATATTAAAACTAAAGACATCTTTGCTAATTTTTGAGGCTATTTTATTTGTTTTGAATTTTTTTTTTTTTAAGTAGCTTTTCTTATTTTTGCTTGCTGAACGTTGCATTAAATTTTAATTTCCCAACAAAAGTTAATACAAAATATTGATTGAGGCCACAAAACGAGGATATTAATTGGAATAATGTTTCCTTTTCGGACAGCCATGTTATCATATCAGTGTTTTTGTTTTCCGTACAAACCCATACAGCTAACATTAGACCAAAGTGATGATAATTACAGGAGAAACACTTTAAGACCTGAATCCAAACAGCTGGAGGGAAACCAGACGTTGAAATAGGATAGTTTAGTTTCTGTTGTGCTTCCTGTTTGAGACAAAGTTTCAGAGTGTCACAGGTGTGGCAGCTTGGCTCGTTTATTTTGGTTTTAAAGAACAATTTGAGACCAAAGGAGGGCAGACAGGGAATTAAAGCATCTCAGATATTAAGTAAAAATCAACAGTTTCTCAGTCACAGTCCATGTTAAGTAGAAATTAAGTTGTCTTTATGAAACAAAGACAATTTTTTAATTTAAAAAGTGACTGAAACATTGCCGGTTATCTTGTGCCATCTTCATGTCAAGATTTTCTAGTAAGATGCACCTGAAACTGATTTTTGGGTCTGAATATGAGACTATATTTGGGTGCAAATTAAGTTTGAAAAAGTTAGGGTAAGAGTCTGATATTTGAAGACAATGACAGCATATGAAATATATTCTTTTTTTTTTTTTTTCTTCAAAAGAGTTCAAACACAGGTTTTGACTCACTGCAGGAGTTACATGAGGTTAAAGTAACATGGTTAAACAGGGTATTCACACTCCCAGCTAATCACTGAAGCTAAGTCCAGCCCACTCAGAGTCACGTACCCCTTTAGTGTCTTTTTCCATGGTGTCTAAAATAGAAACCATGAGACTGTGGCCACATGTTCTCTGCTGCTGCAGCAACTGTCACAGGATGAAAACGGAGGAGAAACTTGTTGCAGATGACAGAAGTTTTCTTTCTAACATGTGGTTTTATGTTCTCAAGGGGACTATTTTAACACAAAACAGGATCTTTGACTAAATCAGACCAAGAAAGCCTAACTGCAACTGGAAAAAAGAGTAAAGGTCAGCTTTTTAGAAATCAAAGGCAGAAAAAACAATCAAGCTTTTGCACCATGGTGAAAGTCTTATTGACGTATACCTGCATATACAAAAAGCCAAATCAAGAAGTTTTTCTGTGCATAAACCTAACCAAGAACCTAAGCAAAAAATAATAATAAAAAATCCAAAAAGGACACAAACCATGGTCTCCTGTAACCAAAGCACCAATGACAAAGGAGAGCTGGACCATATTGGTGCCATACAGGCAAAAACAAAAAAATATGACATGGTATGTTCCAGGATAAGATAGTGTTGGCTCACCAACCTTCATATGTTGTTTTATTTAATCCCACCATAATTTGTTGGAGTTAAAATGTACTTTCTTTGAGAGGTAACTGAGAATATGGCTTATTTGTTTGGGAACATCATTTATGGAATAAATGCTGGATTAAATTCCTGATGATGGAAACACTTTGTAGAGTTTTCTGACAAAGAACGCGGCCAGAATATTTTATCTGTCACAGATGACATTAAGAAAGGGTAGACAAAATGAAAATGTCCAAAATTATGTGAAAACTCAGTGTTTATAGTCAATTTTCTTTTTTTATTCAAAGTTATGTTGAAATGGTAGCAAGATGACCTTTTTCCCAGCAAGGTTTTCCAGTTCCGCCTGAGGGATCCTGAGGGAGATCCATATGAGATATATAACTGAGTTCATGATCTTGGTCTACCTTATGGTCTCCTCAGAGCTTGGCATGCCCAGAAAACCTGGGCTGGTGTCCAGAAGGCATCTGGATCAGATGCCCAAACTACTTCAGCTGGATGAGCGGTGGCTCTGCTCTGAGCTCTGTCCAGTTTTTAGTTTCTGATGGGAGGACTGAGCGTTTCAGTCTGAAGGTACGGTCTGTTCTGTAGGGCGAGTCACGGTTTGATTACATTTCACGCTGAGATTGATATCTCATCTCGAATCCACTCTCTGTGTATCCTTGTTTATCATTTACGATTTCCCTGAGAGCCTCTGCTCGAGCAGTCAGTGAGCGTAATTGGTGTCCGGTGGCAGATCAACCTGATCTCTGTCTGCAGGGTTCAGTTGTTGCGTCATGACCTACACTTAAAACTTTAACAAGGACAAAATGTTTCAGTCCTGCAGCATTTTCTTTATAAAGCTTTGATTTTCCAGGCCCCAGAGGTCTGACCATGTACTCACACAGGAAAGCACGAGGAGGCCCAATTCAGGATGTTACTCAATGAATAAGCTGCTTTAAACGATGCCAGCATCAAAACTTTGTGTCCTTCAGAGTTCGAACTTGCAGACAAGAAACAGATTTAACGAAGCTTCCACTTCCTGTGGCTCATTTTCTCTAATAACCCGCTCACAAACTGGAGAAAACGCATTGAGAAGCTGCCTGAGAATCTGTCTGTTTATAGGCTTCCTTCAGCATCACAGTAACCTAAAGCTGCCTAAACAGAAGGGTCAGACACTTTGACTAGCCATGAACAGATACAGGCTAAAAAGCCCCAACTGCATCAAAATCGAGGCAGCTTCATGTTTACACCCCAGAAAAATTCAAACTTCAAAAAAATCCTCAAACTAAAACATCTGATTCAGCAGAACTCGCAGCCTCTTTAAGTTTTCCGCATCAGCGCGGAGTTGCTTGTTTTTCCAACACTTTCCCACATTTAAAGAGCATCACCTCGCTCAGACACGATGAAGCTGTTAAGAGATCATCTGCAGTTGGTTTTCTCGAGTCCACACCATGAAAACTCAACGACGGGGCAATCACACATCTGACGCTTCGTGTTCCTCTCAGTGCCTTCATGTGGCTTCCCGAGCCGCATGAAGGCATGAAGAGGGGCTTCTGAAGAACTGCAAACTGGTCCCAGCAGGAACAACCTGTTAGCTGGATGGTTGTGTGATGTTTCCCACATGTAATTCCAAAGCTCCTCTGGCTTTTAAAGGTTTCTGCTCTGTCAGTGTCCACAGGAAGTCACCACACAGTTGCCTTGGTTGCTTTCAGCCATGTTACTGATGATCTTCCTCATCAGATCGACTTTGTTCAGCTGTCACTGCTGTCAGAGCTGTAAAATGCTCTGAGAGTACTTAAATCTCTCAGAGCATTTTAAGGACTTTTTTTCCATTTGATTGATTTCTTAAAACGTGCTCATCTAATCTTACAAGATTTTAATTTTGCATCAAGCTGCATTTACATTTTTCCAGTTTTTACTCAGATTCCTGCAGCAGCTAAATGGGACTGTTTTGACTTGAGGTATTAAAGGTGTTGCAATAATCATGTAGAGGGTATTGAAATATTGATATTATATTATATTGATGGAAAATATCAAGTTTCAGGACTTTGGAGGTCTTTGAGGAGAATTTATTGTCTAAAACCTTTCGTGAAAAACACTTTGAATCATAAATTTATTCTGCACAAAGGGACAATAAAATCTGCAAATTATGCTCCTAAATGTAATGTCTCCTGCAGCTGAAGCTGTTAACCGAGCCTCTGATGTTCACATGAGAATTTATTGAGCATTAAATAGTGGAAGGTTAAATTAGCTGCTGCTGGAAGACGTGTCCCCTTAGAGAAGTGACTGCAGGTTAACGTGGAGCCGAATCGAGCAGTTTAAAGTGATAAATTCCAGCAGAGGAACATTTTTCTGCTCCTGAACTCTGTTGTTTTAGCTGATTAACTCTCTGTGCTGCAGCTCAGTGGAGCAATCAGGTCTAATTAGGCATTAAAGCCTCCTGCGAGGAACAGCATGTGCCCAATCATTAGACAACTCTTTTCTTTTCTTTTTTCTTTCTTTTTTTTTTTTTTTGGAAGGTTCGGATTTTTCCGTGCACGTCATTGTGTTTGAGTACATCCAGTTCATCATCATGTCGAGGTTTCTTTGGGCTGTTTGTTCGTGCAGATCAGTATGGGAAAAGCCTGCAGAGAGGCCAACATGCTGGACGTGTGGAATCATGTAGCTCATTCTTGGCAGCGCCGCTCGCCCTGTCGAAGGCAGAGGGATAAACCTCGACATCGTGAAAGACGTCGCCCCCCCCTCCCTAAAGAAACAAAAAACAGTGCTTAATATAGACGAGAGTCCTCCCTCCCAACAACCTGGACAACATCTCCCAGCTGCAGCAGTTTTCTCTGTGTGTCAAACTCTAACATCACCGTAATGACTCTCATTTGTCCTCAGAAACAAATGGACTCTAAGGCAAAAACATTAAATACAGCAAAATACCACAAGTACCTGCAACATGAGTTTTACACAAAAGCAAAAGTACTCCAGCAGGTAACCAAACGAACCAACGAACCTCAAAGTCAACCTGCAAACAGTGGCCACAATGTTCACAACAGAGTACCTCAAAATACAACAAAGAATCAGCAAAGTATAAAATGTACTACACTGTACTGTAACACAAACAGCCAAACACCCAGAAGCACCAAAACCAACCATAAGGGCTCAACAAGAGCACCACAACAAGCCTTTTACTTCATCTAACCCCAAGAAGATGGGATTACAAAGAGTTCAAAGTACAGAAAGCAAAGTATCCAAAGTATGAAAACCAAAGAATAAAGTACTGCCATCTGTACAGTAACTTTGGGTACCACATATAACATAGTAAGTAGCCAAGTACATCGAAGTAAACATAAAGCAACAGTAAACTTTAATCAAATACTGCAAAGGATGGGAAAGTACCACAAAGCGGGTCAAAATAAAGCACCAAAAAGGAGTACCAAGTACTAAAAATGGCTAATATTTAAAAAAAAAAAAACTGCTGCATTGAAGTAGTACAAAAAAATCCAAGGTACCACAAAACTCCATAGTACTGATGAGTACTAAAACTACAGCCAGAGCACAAAATGTACAGAAAAGGTTCTCCAATAATCTTCAAACATATTTAGAGTACCACAAAGAGTAGTAAAAAGTGAAACAAAGTACTAATATATGTGGTATTGTGATAATCAATTAAAATGATGACCCGTGCAGCGCCACCTGCAGGACATTTACATCTCCTCAGGTGGCTCTTGCTGATTTTGCTGCCTTATCAGCCATCAAAGGAGGCTCCATGATGTCTTCCAGCTCTGGTGTTACCAGCAGGAATCACCTGCCTCACTCTGCTTCCTGTTTCTGCACGTGCTCAGTGTGCAGCGCCTCCTTCTAAGGGAAGAAATGTCACCAGACAGCAGAGAGAGCCAGCTCATTAGCTGCAGTGGTTGAACAGCATGATGGAAGCCAAACAGTCCTCTGATATAGCACAGGCCCCCCCTATCTCTGCTGCTGCTGCTGCTGCTGCTGCTGCTGGTTTCACTGGGGTTTGTAATCATCTGGAGGGAAAATCCACCCTGAAAGAAAACACCTCAAAACCCAAAACATGTTGATGCTCAACTGTGAGCCTGAAACTGATCCTGAAACACTGTTCAAAGGTTCTTATTTTAGAACCGGCCTGAAAAAAGACTGCAGCACGACCCAGCGCTTCCTTTAAATGACTCGAGAGTGACTGAATTTTAATTGACAGAAAATAATTATCAGGGGGATGTGTCACTGCCCCCTATAGGTTACCCCCAAAACTGCACCAAAAACACATTCCCATCCCTGTGTCACTGGCAAGGGAAAAAAATAAAACAAAAGACAAGATTCACAGAAAATAATCAACAAAGCCATAAAATGTTTTGTAGTGCCCCCTGCAGGTCACCTGCAAATGAATTTATGTCAATAGTGTGTTTATTTCAGGGGTAAAGTTGAACATTTTAACATGAAAGTCTATGGCTATGACTGACTCATTGCTGGAGCCTCAAGTGGCCACTAGAGGAACTGCAGGTTTTGGCAGACCTTTTTAGTACTGGCAGTTCACACTCACTGTTATAAATGCGCCCCCTTCAGGTCATATGCTACATTATGTTATAAGAATAAAGAAAACGAGAGAAAGAAAACAACTTTGAAAGGTCTTTAATAAAAATGAAAGCAGAGAAAAGAATCAGTGCCCCCTGCAGGCCATTTATCAGCTGTTTCACATAATAAATCAGAAGGGAAATCTTACTTTTTTTGTAATATTGCGTTTCCTGCAGAGGATAAGCTTTACATTCACTCTGTACTTTAGCACAGAGGAAAATATGATGAAATGGTTACACATGCAAAATTATAACTCTCAAAGCCCATTTGTACCTACATGCATACAAAGAAATTAATAGAAAACAGCTGTTTTTGCAGCCGCCTCTCAGGACACTAAACAGGACACGTATGGAAGTTTAAAAATGACAAAAACCCTGCAGCTGGTCTGAGCTGGAATCCCTCAGTGATTTAAGCCCTTTACAAACTCTGAGAGCCGCGTAATCCCCTGTTTGGCTAGTAAACTTTTCCTTTAAGACCTTCGGTATAAAACAGTGATGAGTCTAACAGCTGCATGTGGGCGTGGCCTAATAAAACTGTTGTTAAGTTTCCCCTGAATCTGATAAAAAAAAAAAAAACAGCTGAAACAAACAAAACCAGACCAGGATTTAGCACGAAACTTGTTCCGTATTTTCAAATGTGTCCCTGTGTGCTTTTTATTCTTTACCACATTAATTACATTTTTGCTCACTCAGTAGTTTTGTCACCAATAAACTTCCCTATAAAGGAAGAAACCCTGAAAACACATGCAAAAAAAAAAGACTAGCAGCATAAACTAAACATGGAGCTCCTCTAAACACATCACTCTCTCTCTCCTTCTCTGTTGTTCTTGGCCCTCTCTCACCCACTGAGGTAATCTTCTCCGAGCCGTCGCATCAGACCACCGTGTCTGTCTCAATGAGGGGATTTTATCATCTTACATAACTTAAAACAATCAATGAGGCAGAAAAATCACAGGTTATATCGTGATGTAGTCCCTCCTCCCACCCGGCCGGAGTAGCACACCTGCGTGCAGAAAACCTGGCTGCAGGAACCGACAAAGACACCAAACCGAGTCCACTTCAGCATGCAGCCAAAAGGCAATCAAGAAAAGGCCAAAATGCATGAATAAAAAAGCGTTCTGAAAGAGTATTCTGTCACTTGTGTGCAGCTGCAAACCATTATTTTAGCCAAAGATGCCGACTCAGCAGAAAGCAGAGAAGGCACTGATGACAGATTCAGACAAACACCTGCAGGCGAAGAGCTGCACAGGTCATTACCAGCACTCACTGCAGATCGAGACAAAAACTAAAGTATATGCACAAATGAGTCCTTTTACCTGCAGGAGACCTGAACAATGAGCAGGCGCTCCAAGAAGGGAAAAAAGCCTTTCAGCTCTTAAATACTCAGTTTCCTCAGGTTTGAGTCACGTGCCGGAGCGTACAGCAAAACTAATAAACTCAACACACTGAGCTCATTTGCACATGGTTTAGATATTTAACTGCCCTTTATACCCTGTTAACTTTATTAACAAACTTTCAGGCAGTTGTAATCATTCATTTCCACTGAATCCGGTTCACTTTTGCACTTTTAACTTCATGTTTGCCTGTTTCTGCATTTTTCTCTCAGGTTTGTTCCCCTTCCTTTCTCCTGACTCATGCTGTCATTTAACCTTATATGTGCAGTCATATGTTCACCTATAGGTTCCTGCATTGTTACTCCACTTCTGTGAAACTGCTATCATAGTTTGGTTGCATGCATTTACTTTCACCTTTGCATTTTTCCTCATTTTCATGACTCATACCTGATTTTTTGTTTTTCGGCTCCTTGCAGCTCATTTCTTTCCCCGTCTTTGCTCACATGTTCACATATTTACATCCATCCTCTCTGACATAGTTACACATTTAGTTTCTGCAAAGATTAAATTGCATTTGCACTGTTACGGCTGCTGCTTTGTTTCAGATCTGTCCCTATTCCTGAAGGAATTTCCCATTTCACCCATTTACCTCCGTCCTTTAAACATTCATTTCTCCATGCTTTCCTTATTTACCAGCTTCTGCCTGGTACTCTCTTTTTTCAAGCATGTCACCAAGTTTTCTTTCACAACTTTATGCCAATCTCTTTAATTGCATTTTTGTGTAAAATTAACCATTTACTTCTATCCTTTTACCCTGTTAACTTTTGCATTTTGCACCTTTCTTTCTTTCCCTTCTTGCAGCTGGTTCATGCCCCCTTTCTTTTCCCGCGTTATCCCATCAGCTTCAACGTATTGCTCTGCAGCTTTTATCTGCATGTGGTTTTGTGCACTTGCCTCTGATCCTCTGTGCAGGGATGCCGCTGAGGAGAATCGTGCCTCCCAGCAGCAGGAGGAGGACTCGGAGGAGGAGAGCGATGCCCGCCATGACCTCTCAAAGCTTCAGCTTGCAGGAGACGAGGATGAAGATGAGGATGGAGCCTCTGGGATTAGCCTGGCGATGAAGATGTTGTGCAGGTTTAAAGAATGAGGAGCGACCAGGAGCTGGACAACTTCACTAAGCGTCTCTCCCCGCAGTTGGCCGGTCGGACTTAGGACTTGTTCAGCTGTCGGACGTCCTCGCTGTGAAGAGGGGGACCACTGAAACACCAACATCTATAGCTTCTGCAGGTGGGCGTGGTCTGGAAGACATCTCCAAGCCCCACATACAGTCCTCTCTTACTGTACTCACCCTCCCCTCTGCAGCCTGCTCCCCTCCCTTTTCTCTGGACCTCAAACATGATTTTTTTTGCCCCCTCTCTGCTTTTGTCATCATGCACACCTCTTCCTCCTCCTCCTTCCTCACTCCTCCCTCTCCTTAATGTGTTGTTTTCCAGGGTTTGGCTGTTGCACACTTCACACTGTCGTCAACACAGGAGGTTACCAGCAGGCTGTGATCACAGAGAACCACAAACATTTATCAGAATCGGCGTCAAAGTGAAATCATCCATTTACTTTCTATTCAGTGTGCATCATTCCAAGAACTGTTAATGTGAAAGAGAGAAAATCACAAAAAGTGTGCTACATTTCTGTGATTCTGTGTCTTTGCTTTTTGGAGCTCTTTGAGCCTCTTTTTAATTACAGTGGATCTTTTTAGTTATTTTGTTTCTCTTTGCAGTCCTTTTGTATCCTTTTGTTGTTGTTGTTGTTTTTATTTTTAGCCCTTTTTTGCATTTTTTTGTGTGTGTTTTTATCTCTGTTGTTGTGGTTTAGTGTCTTTTTGTAGTGGTTTTATTTCTTCTTTGTGTTGCTGGTTTGTGGCTTTCTGTGGTCAGTGTGTGTCATTTTGTGATTTTGTTTTGATTGTTACTTTGTTTCATTTTGTTGTTTTCTTTTCTTTGTGGTCCTTTGAATCTCTTTGTTGTTTTGTGTTGTTTTATTTTCTTGTTTTTGTTGTTGTTCAGTTTCTCTCTGTGGCCTCTTTTGTGCAGCTCTTGCTACACTTTGTTGTTGTTTTGTGTCTTTTAGTTGTAGTTTTGTTTCTCTTTATGGTCATTTGGGTCCCTCTCTGGTTATTTTGTAGCTTTTTTATGTTTCTGTTTTTTCTCTGTTTGTTGTTTATTTATTTATTTCAATTGTTTAGAAGTTTCTTTTAGTTGTTTTTTGATGGTGTTATACTGTGTTTTTGTTTTATATATTATATTGCGTTTTTCTTTGTATTCCATCAGAACATTCATGCTTGTAACTCTGTAACTTCCCAAAAAATGAAACACTAATAAGGCCCAGGGGGCCTGAGCCCTCAAGGGCCCCTCCAGCTCACTGAGTAATCTAATCGTGTACGTAAAAACTGCACATGTTGACAACATGATGAGACGACTCACCCCTTGTGGTGTAAGCAGTGTTTACTGTACTTAATTTCTGTATAATTGCAGCCTCATGTTTTAACATCATCACCTAAATGATGTTGAAAGCAGAAGTTTTGTTGTTTGGCTCAAAGCGCAGCAGCTGGATGTGGAACATGTGTGTGGGTGGAGCTCTGAGGTTCGTACTGACAGGAACGACAGGAATGTAAATCAGCCGTGGATGCTTCACACACACAAAACTGAACAAATTACTGTAACAACTGTCTGTCAGTAGGACGTCTATTAACGCACACACTGATCACAGCAGCAGTGTGTTTGGGTCATTGAGGTTTGTGCGCACGTGCTTGCAGTAAAAGTCATGAATTCAGAGCGTCCTCGGTGGCCCCGCTGCTCCTGAACCTGAGCTTGATAGGGAGATACACAAAAACTCCACCCGCATCTCAACACATCCGCCCGCTTCACACGTGCATGCTGAGAACAGCCACAGAGCCAAACGCTCTGACATGTTTTCTCCAAGTTGGAGCCTGAATGGAGGGAGGATGAAGAGGAGGAGGAGTGATGACTGAAAGGAAAACCCGAAACCTGGCTCTGGACTCTGAGTTGATGCATCCAGCACGTGCCGTCACATGCGACAGGATGAAGGCGGAGGGGAAAACTGCCAAACAGCAGCTAATGCAGAGTAAGAATGAAGTATATGAGATTCATGTTGCACAACAACACCAGAGCTGCAAATCAGGCTGCTATAAAAGGAAATGATGACAGGTGCGTATCAAGTGTCAATGCTGTTGTAACTAGTGTATAAGTAAAGTGTAACACTAGCAGAAAAGTGCTGCAGTGGGTCAAAATCCTGCACCTGCGTCATCGTTTATTAATATAAACTGTATTTGAGCTGAAGCAGTGGCTCAGGTTTCCCCCAGTGGCCCAGTGCAGTACTACACCCAAACACAAGCCTTTATCCCACAAATGTTCACATAGCTTCACCTCCGCCATCGAACTTACTTACTTTTGGCTTCTTAAGTGCTTTACTTTGAGAAAGTCACAAACTTTCTACTCACAGTTTTATTTTTCCATTTGTCATGCCAAGTTCTCTGCTTCATCATTTTTGGCAGGATTATGGCTCTGCAGCAAAATTCACCCATTTACTTCCACCATAAAATGTCCTTGTGGGCTGTTTTTAGTCCATTTTTTTCTATTTTGCCATCTTTTCATGTGGATTGCAAACTGTCAGTTGCTTGCTGCTACCCTCACCTACTTGCAGTGGATACAAATTAAATTACAGTAAATTATTTATTTCAATCATACTTTTCAAGTGTAGTTTATGCCTACATTGTTTTTATATTTTACTTGAAAAGTTTATCCATTTACTTTCATGATAATATTAACAATATCATGTTTCTTTTTTCTATTTTAACCCTTTATTTAAAACTATTTGCAAACTGTTACCTCCCCGCTTTTTATTTTACACACATTATTTGTGCGTCCATCCAGTTTAACTCATATCTTACCTGAATAACTTTCCCATTTACTTCCACTGTAACAATGTTGACCTCTGACCCTTGTTGGCCGATATTGTTTTCCTAAATTTCTCTTTCACTCGACTTTATTTGAATGTTTCCATGTTTCCCTACTGTAAGTAAGGCAGTGATTTTTCATGCAGTTAAAATCTAAAGTATTTGTTTATAGTGAGAAGAGCTCAGGAAACCTCTGAAATCTGAGGAGAAAAGTGTCCCTGAGAAACCCGTGTGGGCTACAACGAAGAGGTCGACCGGATCGGATTTTCACTGCATTGCTTTGAAGTGTGAAAGTTGCAGGTTTAAACTGGCAGTAAAGAGTCTGACAGCTGCAAACAACAAGCTTCAGCACGCTGCTGCCAAAGTCGACACTTCGGGATGTGAGAGCGCGGTCCTCTGGTCCCGTCTGCCTTCGTAAAGCTTGTTTTTCTCTGCGAGCAGCAGAGCGGCTCCACGCTTCGTCCTGTAAAACTTAAACGCTCCCACATCAAACGGCAGCCAGACTCGACGGGCTCGGACTAATTAAGGATGTTGTTATTACAAACATGCTCACAGCCCGGGGCTCTACGCTCCCACTGCACTCTGCTAATTGGGCTAATGACGCTAACACTGCCAATTAGGTCAATGAGCCGCTCTTATCCTACGGCCAATTTAGTCAACTGCAAGGCCAAACAAGTCGATTTAACAATTAAGACTGAACTGTGATGGCAGATAAAAACATTTACACGCTGATCAATTAACACCAGTAATACTACCACTATTACTATTACTAATTATAATAATAAAACTTTATGTCTCCCTTCGGTTCCAATGTGATTAAGACATTTAAAGTCACACATATTTGTTCCAGCCAATACTACACATACATCATGGTAATGACAACTCAAGATTGTTTATTAGTAATAATGTTGGTGTATTTCCCTTGAGTGTGTAATCAAAACATGACTGATTTAATCCCTGAATTGCAACAGTATCAGTTTCTTGAAACAAGTCCAGCTTTCTTCATCCTCCTCAGTCATCTGTAAACTTTAAATGGCTTCAGATGCTTCATAACGGCACATATTTGACAAACGAAATGGAAACGTTTCCAAGTTAGTCCCACTGGTGACTCCATGAGTGCGGTGAAGAAATGAGACAGAACGTTTGGCTTCATTTGGAGGAAATTGGTAGAAAATGATGCACATGACATTTACTGCATGATGCAGTCTTAAGAAATCACTGTACTGATATCTTGATTAGTTTGAATATTAATGCATTGCAAACACATGTTTTTGCAGAGAGTTTCAACACAAAGTCCCCAGAAAATAAAAATGAGGCATGAAGAAAGGTTTAAAAAAGACTCGCTCTGTCTGACTGAACTTTGACTTTCAGGGCTAAGCTGACATTTAGTCTCTCCTCCCTCTGCTGTTCCTACGAGCTCTTTAACCAATCAAATCCCCTGTTGCCAAAGCGCCTGCTTTGGTTTGGCCTGCCAGAGCCCACGCGGCACCTGCATCGCATCACGGTGATGAGCGCAGAAGCCAGGAGAGAGAAAACCCAGCGACGCTTATATAACCTTTTTTCTTTCAGGGGGAAACTGCTGCACAATGCTGCCTTTGTCTGCCTTCAGGCCTCAGCAGCACAACTGAGAGAAAACACTAAAACAGGCACAGAGACCCACAACAGGCTGAAACACATGGCTTTTTTTTTTTTACACATAACCCCTCAGCTTATCCTTTAGATGTTCTAATCTGTCCATTAAATCGAGATTAATTGTGCTTAATAAATGCAGGAACATTGTTTGAATTATGAGTGCTACAATAATTGAGGGATTTTAGTGCAGTTTGAGCAGTTTCTTAACATGAATAGACCTGTTAAATTAATCCATTTAATGGCCCCTATCTGATGAGCTTCATCTGGACTTAATCTGATGGTTAAAAGAAGGTTTTTAGCTTTTGTCTGCTCCCGGCTTTGCATGATGGTTCACACAATGATACTGTGGTCTTACTAGGAGTTAGCAGTAGAGCTAATTCACCTGTCAACCACTGACAGCATGAAATATAGCATACCTTCTGGGTCTGAAAAGTGAAGGCAAGCAGAAGTACCTCATAGCTGCATTGTTTTTAATGGCCACTAGGAAGGAGGGGAAACCTGTTGCTGGAAAATGACTTGGAGTCCTATAGAAGTCTATGGGAAAACTGCCCTGACCTCTGGAACACTGCTGAGTTTATGGGTGGAGTCACTGAAAGGTCTGAATAAAAAATTAAGTCCAGTTTGTAAATTTGGGGTCACTCAGAGGCTGAAATGATTGTTCAGTAGTGGTAATAAGTTGGTGGTCCAGTGGCCGTCCATTAGCAGGGGTCTACCTGCAGAGAGCATCGTGTGTCGACATAAGTGGCGTCAGAAACATGATACAACCCGACTGCACTGTTGTTGCTCCATCAGCCAGCTTTGGGGAAGAGCAGCGTTACAGCATACAGAGAGCTGAAGTAAAACCAAGTGTTAAAACAATGAAAAGTGTCCACTGCAGCCATCACCTGTGCCTCTAATGCTTTATAATAATAATAATAATAATAATACCTTTAATTTATAACGCACTTTACATTTTAAAAACCTCAAAGTGCTACAAAACAAAACAAAAAAACATTATAACAAACAGTAAATGTATAAAACACACTAAATAACAGACCACGGTCTAAATTAAAATACACCAGGGTGTAGATAAAATAGCTAAAAATTATGGACGGAGATTAAAAGCTCTTATAAAAATAAAAGTCTTTAAGCCCTTTCTGAAACTGTCCAAAGTTTGAGGCGCTCTCAGTTCGGGTGGAAGCGAGTTCCATAGACGAGGGGCAGCCACACAGAAAGCCCGGTCACCCATAGTCCGTAAATTTGTCTTTGGTACGGTGAGGGAGTTTGTGTGAG
>JASGAU010362320.1:0-12379 GCA_030220045.1 Australoheros facetus
AGGCCTTCATTTTGTTTTCAGTCTACAGCCTTTGATCAGTTCTGTGTCCATGAGTGGTGTTGAGACTGAAGGAGGCAGGGGCACATTGTATTGTTAAAGCCGAGACATTTGTTAATTAACCTCAAAACAAAGAATTAACGCTGTTCTTATTCTTTATTATGAGTTCAGTCGGGAAATAAAGACCCACATTAAATTTATTTTTTTGGGTGTCAGTCCTGTCCTTTGCTGACCGGGCCACACATACATTTTTCATATTGCTTAATGTTTCCTATAAACTTACAACACTTTGTACTGTAAGAATGAAATGTATTATTGTGTGGATTTAATGTAAAAAAAAAAAAAAAGTCAAAAAATATAATAATGGTGCATTTAAACAATATTCAAAGCAGCAATTTAGTTATGTATTTTGGATTTTTTTTATTGAAAATATACAATATGAGACAAAACCTTTGTAGCTGCAAGATTAATTCAGATTTTTTTTTTACTTTAAAACAACTTTCTCCCAAACAGACACACAAAATACATAATCTAGTAACTATAACAAGCATACTAACCAACACCTCTACATTAAGTTACAGACCACTTGAAATGTCTGTGCCAAAAATATATACTGAATTCATCAGAGAACTTAATTGCTTTTGTAACATCTTTATGCTGCACACTGCAAACAAAGCTTTTTACAAGAACATCACTCTTTGGAGAGTAAGTTGGCCTTCTCGTTGTTTCCACACTGAGGTGAGTCGGGGATGAAGACCCCTCCGTGGACAACAGGTTGAGTTTGTAACACAGAAACCACACAGCTGGAAGCGGGATCTGCAGCGAAAGAGGAAATGGGATGAGTTTTGAGTTGGGGTAAACAAAAAGAAAATCAGTATGGTGCAGGTTAAACAAATGAGGCCATAATCTTACCAATTTGCTTTTCACAGGCACGGGCTCCGGTTCTTTTCTGTTTCCTCCTCCGATACACTAAAATAGAAGACGGGAATCTGATGAGGAAGCGAATCAATAAAATTCTAAATTCCGTGGCTGCTTTTCATTCAAATGATTCGTGATCCAAATGCTCTGATAGTACTTTTGCTGCCGCTGTTCACCCGTCCATAAAGAGAGGAAGTCAAATTTGAATAATCAAACATCTCAGATGTCAAGGAGAGGAACAGTAAACAGTGAGTGTTAACATTAGGACATTATTGACTAGTCTAGTTTTCTGAGGCAAGCTCAGCATTTAATCCCATGCAAAGAGTCAAACATGGAGCCTGCACATATGCACGTATCAGTGCGTGCAACAAAGTCTTTGAGTTTGAAGGGTAGGCATTGGAAATGAGTCTAAATCATCTTTAGAACATGTTATTACATTGCAGTAAGTCCCAGAATAAAGCGGTAGCCCTGAGGCTGGCCAGATCATTTTTCAGCTTACCTGTTAGTAGCACATGAAGCGCCAAAGTAACACATATTACTCCAAGGAGGCAAACGCCAGCCAGTACAAATACCCAGGTCAAGTCTGAACTGAGAGGTGATGACTCATCTGCAAAGAGCATATGCAGTTTGTTAGACGATCCATCCGGTTTGCATCCTGTTCTCTGCAGTTTCTCAAAGCCTGAATTCGCAAATATGTGTAAAGCAATAGGCGGAAATCCTGCAGGCAGCATATCAAAAATGGTACTCTGCTTTATGTTTAAAGATAAAGAGCTTTTATCCTTAAGCATAATGGTTTCATTTAGCATTGCGCACAAAACAAAGCATCCTTTTATTTTTCAAAATGATGCCAATAAGTCAAACTTCCAGAGCCACATGCGTTTGCAATTATCCTGTCTCAGAGCTTGCATGGCAACAAACGTAAGCTCTGTTAGGGTACTGGAAACCATTTGCATTTCAGACCTGGTATATCGCCTCAGGTTTGCAAAATTTGATGAGAAAATAGCAAAGGAAAGGTTTGGTTAGACTACACAGAACTGGAACAGAAATGATTCTAGTGGGAAACAGCTGTAGCAGAAACCATACTTACTGCATTGCTTAAGACAGTGAGTGACTGTGGCGGCATACTTCACATCAAGCCTTTTTACCTGTACAAATACAAGGGCTACATTTAAGCCATAGTTTAATACAGCAAGTGCATGCAATTTATCTCAATTTATCTCTTTGGCCTGTATGCTACACAAGAATACCTGGAGGCAAGAGTTGCATAGTCCCCCTTTCAGGTTTAAGTCAACAGCTTTTTGTTTCACCTGAGAAAAAAGATAAAAAGACAGGAAAGACTGAGATTGGGCTCATGTCAGCAGGTAAAATGGAAGTTGTCATGGTTTGTTGTTTTTTTTAATTAATTTTTTTGACACGCTCACAGCCATGACAGCTTTCAGGAGAAAAATATCTTGTTTGCCCATCACGTTTGGTTGATGTGTTGACAGATCCCCTTTGATTGCTGTAATGCATCATTTTAAAAGATGTAATTACTAACTTTATTGTGCTGTTTTGTAAGAAATGGTGGTTTAGGGGAGAGGTGTTGTTTCCCAGCAACAAAAAGCAACAAAAAGGGCGACATATAATAAACAGTGATCGTGTATGAGGAAATGTTGGCATGCAATCTGTGCAAGCATGTTGTGGCAGCTCCCTAAAGCAACACAGTTAGGCCAAAAGGTTATCGTATACAGGCAGGTTCAATTTCTCCCACTTTAAAACCTGACAGGTTCCACATGAGGGAGAAATCTGCACTGTAGGGGGAAAAAAAAATCTGCAACAAGATTTAGAAGTGTCAAAAAAAGTGCAGTCTTTGATGTGAACGTGTTGGACCTACCACCTGCACGGAGTGTGTTTCAGCCGTCTGGCAAGCAGGAGACCCCTCAGACCTCACGCACAACCCCACAGAAAATGTTGCAGAGATCTGCGACACGATCTTCACTTCTTCACGTCCCTCTCGTCCTGTCGCAACCAGCTGCCACGCTGGAAACAATTTAAAAAGATATCGTCACGCAGCACTAACATATATAATGTCTGTCATTATCTTCATTATAGGCATCCATTATAAGAACGCTGCAGAGTAGATACGCTGCCATCGGCTGTCATAGCATCATAAAAGATACTCGTGATATGATTTAAATGTGAAGATTTGAGTGTTACCTTGGATTCTCCCATCGGCAAACGGGCACTTGGTCCAGGACTCAGAACCTGCAGTAAACTGATGAAGAGATATTAATGTTTTCAATTGCTCTTTATCAACCAGTTATATTAAACACATTAGACTTTCTACTGGCACTTGTAAATGAAACCACATATCCCCCATACTAGCATCCCTACACTGGTTTCCAGTCAGTTTTAGAATTAATTTTAAGGTTTTACTGTTTGTTTTTAAGGCGCTGCATGGGTTAGCGCCTTCTTACTTCTCTGTTCTTATAAGCCTGCATACTCCCACCAGATCACTGAGGTCTGGTGAGCAAACGCTCCTAACTGTACCGAGGTCAAGATTTAAACACAGAGGTGATCGGGCCTTTGCAGCTGTTGCTCCAAAACTCTGGAACAAATTGCCCCTTCATGTCAGGACCTCTCCGACAGTTAACACCTTTAAAACCCGTTTGAAAATCAATTTTTATTCTTTGGCTTTTAAGTCAGAATGAGTTTTGAGTCATGGATACATTAATGATGTTGTTTTCTTTTACTTTTTTTTTTAATTTTATGTTTCCTGTTTTGACTGTCTCCTTATGTTGTGTTTTAAGTTAGTACCTCCGCCAAGGAGGTAATGTTTTCGGTCGCGTTGGTTTGTTTGTCTGTCTGTTTGTTTGTTTGTCAGCAGGATTACTCCAAAAGTTATGAACGGATTTCGATGAAATTTTGTGGAGTGGTTGGAAATGACAAGAGGAAGAAATGATAACGATCTGGATCCAGGAATTTTTTAAAGAATTCTTCACTATTGCGGGATAGGGGGTTGGCCTTGGCGGAGGTTTGCGCTCTCTGAGTGCTTCTAGTTTTATTTATTTTAGATGTACAGCACTTTGGTCAGCTGCTGTTGTTTTTAAATGTGCTTTAGAAATAAACTTGACTTGACTTTCATTACATTAGCCTTAGATTCAAGAGAGATTACTGCACTCATTGTTACATGCCCACAGAAAATAGTTTTGTAGTCTAATGATAATAATACTTAATCTTTGTGTTTAGAAGTGAACTCTCACTCCTGAAATGTGTATTTGATTGCACCTTCCTGTTACTGGCTTAAAAGAAAAAATAACTAAGCATTAAATAAACATACGGTGTTTGGTTTGGTTTTCTTTTTTAACCTCTTATTATGTTATCTTAGGTCAAACTAATTAAACTGCCCCTGTCCTATGTATGGTTCCATCTGGTAAACCATGGTCGGTACACCAGCCAGCTTTTTGAGTCTGTTTTAATCAGATTTGATTTCTGATTCTACACATGAGGTCTTTAAGTCTCCGGGACCATCAGAATCAAGGTTTAACCACCCAGTTCAAAGATCTCTGGTCTGTTTTTATGTGACTTGTTTAAAGATGAAAGAAAATCAGCAGAGTTTAAGCTCATGCCAGGAAACCAGCAGACACTGAAGGATGTCACTGGTGTGAAGAAAGAGCCCAGCCCTTAAATCCCAATTAAAAAGAAAACATGAGAGCCTGCTGACGGACTGTATCACAGTATGGTACGGCAGCTGCACTGAGGCAGACAGGGTGAGGCTTCAGAGGGTAGTCAAGACAGCACAAAGAATTGCTGGTTTTCCTCTCCCCTCCCTGATGGACATCTACACCTCCCGCTATCTCAGCAGAGCCAAAAACATCATCAAGGACAGCTCACACCCTGGCTTTGACCTGTTTGACCTGCTGCCCTCTGGCAGGCGCTACAGGTGCATCAAAGCCAGAACAAACAGACTCAAGAACAGTTTCTTTGCCAAAGCAATCACCACCCACTCTAACTGTGCAATACCCACATCTCTGTGCAATATTATATTATTCATACTGAATAATATCTATCACCCCTATATTTTTTAATATCCAGTATTCATTCACTAGTGCAATACTCTCCATCTTCATTATTATTATATGAATATGCTATTTTTTACAATGTATATATTTTTATACATTTTTTTATTTTCTGTATATTTTTAGAAGTTCTATTTCATAGTTTAGAAAGTGCGACTTTCAACAGCATGGCACTGAACTTGAGTGGCTCTCCAATCTCATGGTACATTCTGTATAATGACAATAAAGGAATTCTGTTATATTCTAACTTTACTGTTAGTGGGCAGATTTGGTTTTCCGATAATAAGCCAGGCTAGCTGTTTCCCTTATTCTAGAGTTTGTGCTTGGATTAATAAGCTGTCTTATGATGCTAGCATCACATGCAACTAAAGAAATGAAAAATATCTTCAGATTTTTAAATGTCAACCCATTCCAAGGTAACGATCTCTGTAAGCTGAACTGGCCTGAGTTCCATTATGCTAACCTGATGCAATGGTCGTTTTGTAACCAAATACAGAAAACAGAAAAAGCATTGTTTGTTTGTTTCATTGATGCTAGCGTGTCAAGTTGACATGCCCTTTAGTAACTTGTGGAACCGAAGGAGCAAGACTGATTGTTACCTTCACACACAGCTGATCATGTGGATCCACCTTAGAGAAGATTATCTGAAAAGCATTGAAAAGTGAAGTGTTTAGAAATGAATCACGAGTCCTCGTACATAAAGCAGAGTTGCAGTTACGCAAGAGATGACCAAAAGTATTAGTTTAGATGATACTGACCTACTACACTACTGCTATTCTGTTTGGATTCAGATATCTCTGTTTATTTTCAAGTGAAGAGTCAGCCTGTGTCATCTCAAGTGTCTGGCCTCAAGTTTAAATGTCATTTGCTTATCAAAATAAAGTGTCCACAGGTTTTCACATCCTCCCTTTGTCTTCTCTATTTGGATATACTTTATATAGATCTGGCCTGGCTTATAAACAAAAAATATCCTAGTTTGACATTTATGTTCGGTAAAGCCAAGGTCAGAATAAAAGCATGCTCACTTTGATTCATTTTCAAAAAAGAAAAAGTTCCTAAAAATACACTTTTATCTGACCATTTGTGCAAAAGGAGACTCACACCCTTTAATGTGGCTACGTTCCCATTAAAGGGATTTTTTTTTTCCACAGCAGAAGGTATAAAGGCTCAGTCAATGAGGAAGATATTTTATCAACAGCTGAAATTGCATCAGTCATGTTGGTGTTCCACGTCAAGCTTAAAATGACACGTTCACATTCCAGGCACCACCTGATAAAGGTGGTTGACTAATTACTCTGACTAATGTCGAGATATAATGAGGCACCTGACTCTCAGGCTTTTTATACCCCTGTCACTTAAATCCTCTGTATCAACTGCGTGAGAGTTCTGGCTTGTATGTGTATGCTCATGTGCACTGTTGCCCAATAAGTACACTGGCTTAATTGCATTTAAGTGATTTGTAAGGATAACCAAGCCTAACAAAGCTCACAGTATAAATCTTTTATAGGTATGTACCTTTTCTCTGGTAACATTCTGGGAGGACTGTGGCAGATCCACACAGACGCCGTCGTCTCTCTTCTGGCACAGTGCAGCCACAGCTGTTATCGGACAAGCAGGCTCCCATAATAGAGCCTCTTCCAGTGGATCAAAGGAAATTCCAAACCACAGTTCCTCAATATCTGCAGGCGAATGAGGTCATAGATCTCTGGACTGTTATGACATAGTGTCAGCTTTCAAGTACTAAGTACATGCTGTCAGTTTTCTGTTCTGTCTGAATGACTGAAATGAATGAAGTGACTCACGGTTTTTGAATGGGCAGACCTGGACTCTCGGGGCATCCATCACGGCCGACCAGCCCTGCAATTAATTTATTAATCATTACTGAAGGTTTCGTCTCTTTCGTGGAATTTATTGCAGAAACAGATATCGCGAAAGCTTAAAAGCAGAAGTGTGAGCTGTAGCTTTACCTCAATGCAGAGGCAGGGCAGAGGTCGAGAGTATGGGAACGTGGCGCTCTTTATGGGTTGCTCCTTCTTTATCTGGAACGTAAGAACAGCTTTTAATGTTATCTGATTAATGATTCTTGGTGGCTCTTGGGTTACATTGCTCACTGGCCACATTTTTCACCAGACCGTGAAACAAGCCAGGGGGAAGAGTTTTGAAATGAAACCCTCACTTCTTTCTGCACAGGGGATACTGCACTGTCCTGGTTATCAGCTACATAAGGCATTTTAGTGAGTGCTCTTTCTTTCTTGCACTGTTATATAATGCAAGATTACCCTGCCTCTCATAAATCTCACTTATATATGGATTTATATCACTGAGCAACACAAATAATTGTTTTGATTATATATATATATATATATATATATATATATATACCAATAAGAGGGTCTAACCAGTGTATAGGCTCCTGTGCCACTGCAGATGAAATCCTTATGGCAGAGACGGAGGTGGTAGTTGTGATCGTGAAGCATGTCTGAAACATTGACACTCAGCTCCTTCCTGTCTAGGTTCACTTCATATGATAGTCTGCCAGCTGAAAGACAAGTGTGTAACAATCGCACAATGAAAAAAATCACTCTGTTGTTCATGAGCAACCTTGACTCAACGCATTAAAGGGTTTATGCACTGATTATTTGATATATGAAGAGTATATCAACTACTATGTTTATATTTACACTTACTGATGCACTCTGGAACATTTCTTTTAAAATCTTCATGACTGCATCCTGTGGAGCAAAGTTAAATTCTTCAAAACTGTTTTCATGCATAGATAAATGCCTCTCATTTGTGTGACATCACTTCCTGCAGGGGCTTTACTTAGTAGTCCTCACTCACTTACTACACTCTGTGAATCATTTACCTTCATTTTTGCATAGCTGTGGAACATACTGCAAGGTTTCATTTTTTTCTACCAGTTATAAGGAAATACTTGGTACAGCTGGTTGTATAACACTGTTTATAAGTTACCCATAGTTACAGTCATATGCCGTGGAGCATATGTTTGCATAATTATGCAAAGTGTATGTAATCCTACCTGGAGTATTATAGGAGCCAGTCCAGGTTGTTCCACAGTAACTTGGGGTTGTTTTCACCGTTACTTGCACTTGCTGGTTTGGAGAAACTTCAGTGCAGTTACTCTCAATTTCAACCTTCAGGAAAGATGCAGGTAAAGACACACAACCTGTCACATGTCTGTTCGGCACAGCCTCATAATACAAAGGTGTGTTAAAATGATCACATCCTCTCGAGAAGCAATGCCAATGGAAAGCCAGTTAGGCTGGTCAAGTCACTGTTTTGGCAATCGCTGTGAGACTGTCTTCCATGTAGACTTAAAGGCCCCAGCTAGACTTAAAGGCTATGGCTATATTCATTTAGAAAAATGGATGTAGCCACAATGATGCCACCCACTGGTTTATTGTGAGGCCTCGAGCTGTTTCTTTTCTTCGTTACCGTTTTGATGTTGTGAAATCATATGAAAAGTGGGGTGTGGATCTGACCCAGAAAAGAAGGCACGCCACCAACCTGGCAGCGACTTGTCAGTCATGCCACAAAACATTATTATCACCCCTGTGAGTACCCTAATTTACATAATGATGTGGTGTTAGTATTACTTAAAAATACAGATTGAGACCATGAACTCATCATGAAAGTGTTTATTGAGTTAACAGATCAGTGGAGTTGAGGGTTATTTTCTTTTCTACTTCTGTATTTCTTTATGCTACCAGAGGCCTCTTCCCCCTT
Source organism: Australoheros facetus (assembly GCA_030220045.1). Classification (NCBI taxonomy): domain Eukaryota; kingdom Metazoa; phylum Chordata; class Actinopteri; order Cichliformes; family Cichlidae; genus Australoheros; species Australoheros facetus. The sequence continues at coordinate 8,721 of JASGAU010362320.1, forward strand.
CTGGTCATCACAAAGACTGCAGGCTTTTCTTCCGCCTCGTTTCTCAGCTCATTTATAAACAGTTTATGAGGCAGACTCCAATTCCACCGTCTTGGACACAAGCTGGGCAAGATCAGCCATCTTTATGCTCTGTGGCCTTTCTGAGTTTGGCACAATGCCATATGAACCCGTTTTTCCACCCACGATAGTTGGAGTGGCCCTCAAGCTCAAATTGGATCTCCTAGAGTGTGCAGCGTGGGCTGCGGTTGCCAGCTGCAGTCAAAGACGGTGGAGTTGCAGTCTGTCTGACCTCAAGACGAGAGGAAGTTGAAGGATATTGAAAACGACCACATCAGGAACCTGCCCAGTTTGGCAGAAAAGGGGTGGTGGGTTGGCAGCATTAGTCTTGCATAACACTTACTAAATGTTCAACAAATGTCCAGTGGTTCCAGATGTGCTGGAGATTTTACCTGCAGTCCAGACATTCTTTCTCTCGATGCCCTTGTGAAGCTCAAGGTTTTGCACCTCGACATCATCCCAGCAGACGTGGTACAAATGGACACGCCATGGATGGAGTCTGTGGACAAATAATGTAAAAAAGGTCAGAAAGCCAAAGATGTCTCAGACTACAGATGTCAAAAAGTAACTGGTACCAAGCAGTTAACCACTCAAAAACTGTTGGCATTATTTTACGTGTCATAGAGAAAGAATTGTTTTTTGGGGGGGACTTTTTTTTGTTTCTCAGTCAGTGAATTAAAAGGGTTTAATTTTAGCTGGATAGTGTGGAAATCTACAGGGATTATTGCACATGCAGCATGCATGGAGACAAGGATGGGTGTGTCCGATAATGTGCCTTTCTATATAAACTTTACCAGATTGTGTGTTCGGACTGCAGAATCCGGAACATGAAATGTCAATTGAGATAGTTAACATGCAGAAGCAGAAGTTTGTTCGTGGACACATGTTGCTTTTTCTAAATGCGACTTCCTTCACGGGTTACCAGCAAAATGCCTTTAAAGTGTGTCACCTGTGATAACCATCTGTACCATGACTTGGCTTGATGTAGGTTTGACTACACCCAAAGAGTTGCATTTGATACTTCCTTGTTAAAAGAAAGACAAATAAGGAGAAAAGAAATCAACTGCATTATGTCTGTGCTCCTACAGTGGTCAACAAACATTTTCCATGTATCTGATGACATGAGTGTGGTAGGACAGTGGGACAGATTCCATTTGGTTAATGACGGCCCTCCAGCTGGACAGTCATTAAAAAAGGAAATATTCATGTCAAAGTCCTCATTTGCATAAATTCTTCAGTCACGCTTCATCAAAGCTTCTTTTAAGTCATACTTGTTCACCACACCTACATCTTTGTTTGACATGTTTGAAAATAGAACTTGTGGTTGAACGAGAAGGCGTTGCTCAGAAAGCAATTACTAACTTTTAAATCCTCATAATTGCTCCGAGTATAAATAGTAATACCTGAGTTGTGTTTTGACAGTGAAGTCAAATCTGAATTATGCAACTGATTCCAGGTTTAGGCTGCTCTAAAGATGGCCAATAAGAGACAGTTTATAAAGTAAACTTTGGCGTGGCTGACAAGCTACCCCACTGAGCATATAGAGATCACTCTGATATCCACCTTCCACTGAGTCCTGGCGAGACGTCAAACAAACAGATGCATTAAAAGCCTCAAAGTGGTGCTGAGATTAGAGTAACGTGATTTCTGGGCTTGTTTACATTTGTATGTAGTTAAATCACTTTACTTGTGGAAACCCACTTGTCTGAGTGACTGCGGCACCAAAGCGTCACGGGAGGCCACACACGGAGCAGAATGATGAAGTGCTCGATTTGAGACTGAGGTTATCTTTTAAAAGCAGGAGCGTCACAATCTGCTTGAGAATAGTGTAATAACATCAGGAGTGGAGGAGGAGGATCTGGCACAGAAGCTCTGTCGACATCAATATCACGGGATGCTCTAGTATCAAATGGTTACAATAACAGAAACACTGGGTTGGCTCTGCCAACACCAACACCTGTCAACCAGATTTGTATCTCTCCTGAAAAGCTCTTGACAGTTTTGAACACGCATTTTGTAACAACACCATGGCACTTACATACCAGCAAGTTGCACAACTGCTTTGATTCCTTTGATTCCAATGTTGTCAAAGCTCTGAGCACATCTTCTGTAAGAAGAGATTCCGTTGCGTCTATTTTAAGCCATCGCACTTACGTACCAGCGAGTTGCAGGATTGCTTTGATTCCGAGTTGCAGCGAGCACTTCTGCCTCCTCGCACACTTCGTGACTGTGGAGAGGGTGACGTTGTGGATCACGGTGGAGGTGTTGAGATCTCCGGAGGGGTTTTCGCATGGACGTGGAAGCAAAGCTGCATGGCAACAGGATCATAGAAAAAACAGTGAAAAACAGAGAGAGAAGGAAAAAAAAGCTGCCATGCCAAATAAAAGCTTGGATTTTACGTAACAAATGTTTTTAAAAGGACCTTTGATATATGATGTTTTTCTTCCCACACTCCTAGAGATCTGACCGCAGCAGCATTTCCACTTTTACTGGCAGCTGTACAAAGCTTTGTCATCTTTATAGTAGCATTATCAGGTCTTATTTGGCATGTTAGGGGAAAAAATATTCCTTTCAACCTTATGGGTAGGGTCCATTTACAGATCTTTGAATGTGGTGTTTAGTTTGGTGGCACATAATGGCTTCAGTGTGGTTTTACAGACCTTTTTGACCCTGCCTTCAATTCAGTTCTAAATACTGAATGCAGTTTCTTTGGCAACATTGCAGTAAAACACAAAGGTAACAAATGCAGACATTATTGGCTTTTTTGTAACCACTGACCAATATTAGCTGAGTTATTGTGCACATAAACACCCCACAGGCATGCATGACTGCAGCTGTAAAGTAGCAGAAAGTTTATACTCACAGCCTGCCTTGGTCTTGCAGTGAAGTCCCTGCAAATAGAAACACAAAGTGAGTCATGTCAGGCCCTTTAACGTGAATTGTGTGTAGGAGTTCAATCAATAAAAGTCACTTTTAAATAGAACAAAGGTGGCTCTGCAGGACAGGGGATTCCCAGACAACAATGAGTTTTTTACATCCTCATTGCTCCTTCGGGTATAACTCAGCCTGAGTGTATATTTAACCCCACAGCTACAGCACTGTCACACATTGTTGCCTTTGGTTTATTTACACAAAGGTAGGTGACAACAACATTTCACACAGAGATGCAAATATTATTGGAGGACTATGAATCACTGGGGTCCTTTAGTATATTTCATTTGGCTCACTTTCAAATTCATCCTTGTTTATTCATCAGTGACGAATGTGAAACGTATTTTCTCTCGTGCTGTCCCATGCTGTCATTTTTATGCTGTGGGAAATGTGATTGATAACAGAAAATCATCAGGGTTTTTCTAAATATCTACAAAGGAAATCTCTGTCCTTTTCTTCCATTGATGTAATACCGCCAGAGTCTCCCACCACGCCTCCCACGTAGAATATTTTGGATGTAAACACACGTCACATTTGTTTCACAATGCTAACAGCTATCAGTCAGCCGGCTTTACCACTACAGCAAGCCTCTGCGCTTTGATATTAAGCGCAGAGGCTTGCTGTAACCTGCAAAAGATAAAGAGCTTTATCTTTTCTGTACACATGCAACA
>JASGAU010362324.1:296-20649 GCA_030220045.1 Australoheros facetus
ACAGTCACTGATGTGTTTGGGTACATGACCTGCGAAAACGACATGGGAATGTTGTCAGTATTACTTTAATATTTACTGCAGTTTGGCATTTTTAGTGCAGTTAACGTCTGGATTGTTACAGTTTGGCTCCAAGCGGGCTGGAAGCTGCTCAGTGTCTCACTGAAGCTCCGTGCCTTTTGACACTGACAACTTATCGCCAAGCTTACTACCATGGCGGCAGAGTTCGGCGGGTAGGTGGTAGAGTCTGGTGTCGAGGGTATTGCAGTCAGTGGTGGAAAGTGAAACAGGGGAAGGAGGGGTTGAGGGTGGGGGGGGTGCATAAGTTTTGGAGGCAGCCGACAAACCTGTACCTGTGCTGAAGACAAGCCTGCCCTTTCCTCGTACTGCTTTTGTGAAAAGCTTTGTTTCATGTGGAAATTTACCTGCATTCTCCTTAATGCCGAGCAGCTCATAGCATCCTGTTTTTTTTGTATGTTTTTTTATTCAGTATCTAACCGTACCTATCCGTAGGGGCTACTGTGATGTAAAGCCAGCGGGTGAGGCTGCTAGTGGCTCTCTGCATCCATCAGTTAAGCAGAGAGTCCGTCAGCCAGGTCCTGGTCCAGCCACCCTGGAAGCAAGAAATTTAGACTGATGATCAGCTGATGCTCTTTAGGACAAAGGCGAGCCCAGCTGCTTGGCTAGGGGGCTTTTCCTTTTCCAGCACAAAGGCTAGTTAGCACAGAGCAGGCAGTGCAGGCTTGTCTGTTTGTCTGAATCTCTGCTTCTGTCTGGGTGCTGCCATAATTTAAGTCTGGCCGTCTCCAGCAAATTCACTGCTTTGTCCAACAAATTTGCTTCTTTGTCTTTCTTTGTCATCTCTTCTGTCTGTTGCTGCCGCTGTTGCTGTCTGGTGTGTTGTTGTATTTAGTCTATTTTAAGCAAATGCCTGAAAAATCTTTCTACCTTTGCATGTCTTTGTGTAGACAGGAATCAAACCAAGTCGTCGGAAAAAAATAAGTTGTCCGCAGTAGAGGAAAGGAGGAACACTGGAGCATATTTATCTGGACAGAGCTGCTTTGTTTTTTAATTGCAGCCCATGCCTCTTAAACTATAGACACTTTGTGGCTGTGGGTACCTTTGGGTAAAAATTGGGTATGTTTAAGTGTCTCTGGTTGAGGAAGAGACTGTGTGTGTGTGAGTGTGAATTTGCGTGTGTGAGGGAGAGAGAGGGAAAGATGTCAGTGCCCTGCAGCTGACTGCGGCTCCTCAGTAGACTCTGTCGTACTTCACCTGCTCCCTGAGACCCTAACTTGTGAGCTCTCTTGATGAAAAATCACGGGTTAGGCTCTTGGGACGCGGGCGGACGGCACAATCGACTTTCTACCGAATGTTCCATGTGGAGTCGGAAAGAAGCAGCAGCTGATTTTCTGTTAAAAATGTATAGATGGTTGGGACGGCGTAGGGAAAGGAAGAAGGGCTGACATGTAAAAAGGAAATAGCTGAGTGCAGTAAAAAGCAAATATGTGTAGGGTTTGTGTTCCACTGGCTTCTCCATGACATCATGTATAAAGTGTTAAGCAAAACTGCAGTACTGATGCGACTGCATCTGCAGGGCTGTGCCCGTTCGGAATTTTTTTGTTTTTCCAAAAATTCACGAATAGCGCCTTTCGTAAAGGCGACAGTGCCGTCGCCATAAAATGCCCATCGATTCCGCACCGCACTCCCAACCGGCATCGTAATCTCTCTTTGTGTCAACATCTTTGTTTGAATGCAGTTCTAGTAACACATGATCTGATTAGAAATGACAGGATACCAACCAGTCCAAACCACCACACCCCAGACTCATGCTGATTAACCCCTGTCACCACCTCCACACAGCCTATATATCTGATCCTCCATTACCAGAGCAGTCACTCTGAAATTGATAAGTCTAGACGCTGTAGGGGCATGCTGAGACTAATGACACATCTGCTGCTGCTGCTGTTTGGAACACTGCAAAGCTAAACACCGTCATACACACGCTTTAAAAGTTTTCTTCTTAGCAGTCTGCCAACTCAAAGCTAACATAAGTTCCCTTTTAAATTTTTTTTTTTTTTTTTACATGTTACACAGTCTGTAATTTCAATTTTTCTGCCTCATAAATTACTACATTTCTCAACCAACTGTCAGAAAGTCTTCAAATGTTTTACACTAAAAATATGGATTTTCTAGATCAGCCTCAAAATATGCCTTCTGATTATAATTCTCTGAATTAAGATTAAAGAAGTTCTAATGTTTTTACTTTCTATTTTACAAAAATGCTCATAAGCCAGAAAAAAAACAAATTAGTCCGTTATTATAAAATAAATTGTTTTCTTTTTTTGATTGATTTAAGTTGTAAGTTAATGAGTTTCGACAATAAGTAAAATTCCTGATTGTTAAAATGAGGGGAAAAGAAGGAAGATTTTGTGTAAAATAAAAATCGATGGCCACACTTTTAAAATGTGTAATCAGGTCACCAGGAATTCAGCTGCTCTCCTCACTCGATTCTTTCTGTTGAAATTTGTGGTGAGATGTAACAACCAAACCAGTTAATGATCTCAATCAATATTTAAACGGGAGGCGCAGCACAGCTCAGACAGACGTCGTAATTCATTAAGACAGGCTCTTAAAAAGAAAAAGACAAGATTGAATGCTGGATAGAAAACAGTAGACCCGTCTCTGTAAACATGACTATAGAAGCGCAATTACAATAAATTAGGTCTGCATAAAAAAAAATAATTTTGCTCTTTTGCTTTATGCCGCTGAAAGCTGTGAATTCATTTACCATTAGAGCTTGACCTGGTTTTTAAACTTACAGTTTTTCCCAAGACAGCATGCTTTTCTGCAAACCTAATTTCTGCTAAATTGCTCATATTAGGAATACAGTTCAAAACAATTGATTTTCTCTCTAATGCCCTCCTCTCCATCTCTCTCCCGGTCTCCAGTCTTCCTCTCTCCCTAATTATGTTTTTTTTTCTTCCCGTCTCCCCATTTGGTTTCATAGTGAACAATGCCGATGCCAACTAATAGTCTGTGCCTATGCCACAGAGCCCCCAGCAACAGCTGAAGGAGTGCCATGCCCCATGAATACCAAACAGCCAGGCACAGTGCGACAAGTGCTGAGCAGTCAGACGCAGCACAGCCAGAGCGGAGCTGGTGCCCACAAAACAGCCAGACAGTTTTATTAGGGTCTGTCTGACACGCAGCAAAGTCTGGCAGCACCCGAGCCCACTGATGAAACAACCCTCCCTCCCCCCCAACAGTAACAAAGCAGCCCGCTCAGAGCAATCCGCCAAGGATCCAATAAATATCACCCCGTAAAAATCAGCTCCCAGCTGGTTTTGGAACTCCACTCAATGGGGAATACAAACTTTGTTCAAAGTCAAACTAGTTCTCAATGAGCAACCACTAAATTGATCCTGATTATGCCATCCGAGTGACACACACACACACGCACACCCTGCATCGGACAGAATGGTGAAGACAGGATGTCCCATTCAGGAAAATCCTGCTTAAGCTTTATGCTGTAAAATCAGCTTTTTATTGGCTCATGAAGACATTTGAGCCTGTTGGGCATTTTAGCAGAATGTTTAGGGAAAACACTGACAGCACTTTAGGGTCCATGTGTCCTTATTAATTATCAACATAGCAGGAAAGCTAATGTCAATTGGTGATTACTTATTGAAGTGTATAAAATGTGACTACATTTGACATAAAAAATGGGTCAATTTAAAATAAGAACAGTGCTTACAATTTATCCCAATTCAAATTGTTAAAGTTTTTTTTTTTTTTAATGAACTCTTAATTAGGATGCAGTCATAGTCGATCTGGAAGTGTCTGTCAAGGTCGCATTACTTAACAGCGAGGGGCAATATTAGCCTTTCTGTTTTTATTTAGCTTGTCCTTCAACAAAACAACTTATTAACGTTTACATCGAGCGAGTCAAAGCACTTTCACTGGCGACAGTTTAGACCCGAGATTTAAAATATTATGTTTAGACTGATTATACTGAAAAAATTTGTTACTGCACAGATCAGGAAAAGATTTCATATATGAATATAGTGTGATGTGCTTTTATTTGTACAGCTTTCAGTGTGAGGTTTCTGTTCTCAGCGAGTCTTCAAGGTCCTGCAGGAAACATTGATTCAGACCTTGAATAGGTGTAGATAAACCAAAGGCTCCAGCTGATGGCCCGAGTGTGTGTGAGAGATTACGCTCCATTGTTCAGAGGTGGTCGCGTAACACTCTGCCGCCGCGTCGCTCCCCGATAAAAGTAATAAGGACAGATTAACATTTATCTGGCGCATTTGGATTTGGGCTGGAGCTGACGTGGAAATCAGGTGGATTTAGTGAATTAGAGGGCTTGTTTTTCTTTTGTCTTTTTTTTGTTTGTTTTTATTGTTTTTTTTATTGTTAGGCTCTGTTGTTTGCTGATGCAGCTTAGTGTTCAGTGGATCTCTTATCGCAGCAGGGTGGGGGAGGAGGTGCAGGTGTGTGTGTGTGTGTGCGTGCGTGCGTGCGTGCGTGTGTTTGGGGGGTGCATCAGGTATGCCTGATAGTGGGGTAGTACAGAGTGGGGGGGGGATGTCTGAGTTTCCAGACACTGCGGCAGGAGGCCAGACAGTCACCTAAAAACACACACACAGAAGTGTGTTAGTGACAAAGCACACAGAAACCTGTGCAAAAATACATGCGTTTTATACACAGCCTATTCAATTTTGTTTTTAATTCAATCAAGGGGTATAAATCATAGTGCCACTTGTAATACAATTATCCTCATGCATGGAAAGCACAAAAGTTTCTTTATTATTCTCAGGGCGACAGGGATGAGCGATAAACTCCATTAACTTTTACAGATTACAGTAAGTGCTGTGGGAGGTGCGGCTGTCTGTTGAAAGGACGAGCGATCTTGCGCTGAGCCTCGAGGACTTTCACGGTGGGCCTGTGGGCGCGGAGCAGGATTCTGGAAAAGCGGGGCTGATGATTAAAAACCAAACAACAAAGCTCAGAGGGAGCAGACTGACGGCCTGGCAGACCAGAGGTCTCGGCACAGCCAGCTGGAATGCTCTCAGACCTGGTTTGTTGTGCGTGTTTGTGTTGTGCACAGGTCCACAGTATTTGAGGGTGTCTCCTGGCCCCGCTCCCTGCTCGGGTCCAGTGTTTTCTCCCCATTCTCTCTCTCTCTGATCTGCGATTCACTTCGGAGGCGTTGCCAGGGAAACCTGGTATCTGGCTAGCAGTTTGATGGAGTTATTGAACTGTAACTGGCTGGGATAATTATGCTCTGTCTTGCTGGTTGGCTGTCCAGTGGCTGGGACTTGAATGTGACCTATAGCTAGCTCGGCATTGCCACCACAGGCTAAATGCATTTAACCCCTTGGCTGCCAGATACTCAGGCAGTGCTAACCTTGGCATCGTTATCCAATCTGAGTTTACACTTGGAACTGCGCCACAACGCCTGCTTTTGTAGCCACGTCACTGCTGCAGGAATGTAATTTTTTTTTTAGCTAAAGATTCACTTGACTTCTAGTTAAACTTACAACTGTAACTCCAGCAGACACGTGTTCAGTGTGCTTTGTGTCCCTGCTGAAACAGGTCACGACCACACATTCCTTATGTGTCCTCAAGTGTATCCCTGAGCAGGTGGATGCTTGGATATTAACACTGTGTTTAGTTTGCATGGATCATTTTGATCTTTCACTACAAAAGGCTCGATGTTTCACAGATAAATTCTCTCTGTGAAAGAAGGTTGTTGGATTTTCTGTTCCTACATTTATGCTAAATTGCTATCATTATCTCTCCTCGTCTAGGAGCCCCGGCAATTGTCTGTCATTCTCCACGCTTTAAGGTAAGACAGAAACCACTTGCATCTGCAACACAATCAACAAAATCCTTACTTTCTGGTCTTATTCTGTGTGATCCATTGTGTTAGCAGACAGCAGCAGATGAGAGTTTAGTTGTGTGACTGCCTTGTTTTGCTTGCAGTAGACGAGTGAGTCAGTAAAAGTGTCAGACTGCCGTAACAGACGGCCTGCGCGAGATAATTAGCCCGGAGTCATTTGGAAGGCGCTCAGCTCGGCCCAGGTGCCCACTCCGCTCAGAAAGAGACCAGACGACCTTTTACTCAGCTCCGTCCCACTGCAGTCACTTAAAACAGTGATGGATGTTTCCCCTTACTCCCCACTCCCTACCAGCCCTCATTCTGCTTTCCTTTTCACCCCTCCCTCTCTCTCTCACTCCATCTCTCTTTGTTTCTCTCTCTCTCTCTCTCTCTCTCTCTCTCTCATGTCACCATTTCCCTCACTTCTCTCCTCCACTTGCGGCACCTTGTTTATCCCTTCTCCTCTCCTTGTTTTTCTACCCTCATCTGCCTCTTACAGCCCCCACTCTCTCTGTTCTTCCAGAGTGATGAGAAGGAAGAGGAGGGAAGAAAGGTGTGGAGAAGAAGAGGGGGGGTTAAAGTGGAAGTGGTGGAGGAGGTTTGTTTTTTTCTTTCTTTTTTTTTTTTTCATCCTGCCAGTTTGAGAAGAGCAGACTCGAGCCTCTGCACCCCCTCAGCTCCTCATTAGTATGCACCGGCTGTCGCTCAGGTGACACGGACACTGGATTCCATCCCAACTGCGGGAACATCAGCAGCATGGCGGAGAGCAGGATAGCAGGTAAGGACAATGAGAACAGCAGGGAGAAAAGAAGAAGAGAGGAAGGGAGACGAGGTGGTGGAGGAATGGGGGCAAAGATGAACGTCTTCCCTGGACTTGTGCACACTTTACACTCAAGTCCAGCCTCTTTAATTAAAGTATCTGCTGCTGTGGGCTGAGCTGTGCAAGTGAAGCTATTGTTGCAAAACACATCCGTGCAGTTTTATCCATTCATAAAATATTCTGCACTTCTCTGTACACAGTTGCAAAAATTCATGAATTCATAAGCAATTTCTCACGTACTGCAAGAGAAAAATGATTAAATGTAGATGTGTCGGTATCTCCTCTTTCCTTTGTAACGAGTGATTTTAATAAATACCTCTGTTGAATATGTTGTGTGTGTTTGGTTATTTAGAAATATAATATTTTACGCTATGTAAGCAAACAGTGAAGGAATCCTGCAGCTTCCCCTCAAAACAGTTTCATTGTTTTCACTTGTGAGATTTTGATTCCCCTTGATATGTAGGATATTAGTTTTGTTGCCAAAGGCAGCAAAGAGAGAGGCGCATTACACACACACACTCACACTCTGTAAGAGTGTGTGTGTCAGAGAAGCAAAGAATATGAGAACACGGAAGGAAAGAAGTGTAAGAAAGAGAGTGTGTGTGTGTGTGTTTGTGTGCTTTGGGGGAGCAGTGCGGCCAGGCTGCAGATATCATCCATCTCCCTGTCACCGGCCCAAGGGCTGCTGGGAAAGTGGCAGACAGCTCCCTGGCTATGACAACAGAGGCTGCATCCTAATTTTCCGACAGAGAACGCTCACAAATGCTGTGGTTCTCCTCCCTCGCCACCCAGTACGGAAAGCCATTAACCCCTCGATCTGGGAACAAAGCACGGAGCTGAGCCCGGGCCACCGTTGGCTGCAAGTCGTATCAGCTCCCATCATCCTCCTGCCGTAACTCTGAGCGGCAGCATTTTGTATGAACTCTTTACAAAGCGCCCGTAACACCCTGAGCACCGCAGAGGTATAACCGAACACGTCAGAACACAGATCACTTCTAAAGTCCGCATTAATGAGGGGCTCACATTACTGACAGATACTTGATGACAGTGCAGTGATTTAATTTATGAAGTGCATTTTCAAAATAAAAGACCTCGTGGCAAAGGCTGTTCTAACTGGATTACATGCTTTCTGCTTAGCCATGACTAATTTTGTTATAAAGCTATTGTCAGATATTCTATAGCTTTTGTTACATATGCCAGCGTTCTCTGTTTCTGTATCTCGTCTCTGATCCTTAAACTGGCACGAAGATTAAATCAGGACTCATTAATGTGTAGTAAGTGTGTGAGTTAGTCTTTTTCACTTGTGCTGACTTCAGTTTTAAAGTTTCATCATTTTAAGCTTTCAGAGCTGAATTAAGGCACATAGATTACAGATCTAACACATACTGAATGATTAGGCCAGATTTTCATGAGTGCTTCGAGTTAAACACAGTAGAAAATTGAAGAAACGTTAGTTAATTTTTTTTTGTTACACAAATCCATAGTTTAGCATCCAGTGTGTCAAACCTGTAAATGTTTGTATTTTTTTAAGAATGATTCTTTTCAGCAGTTTTAGTTTGCTTATTGATTATAAAGTAATGCTCATATTACACTGCACACTGAGCTTATTTACTTATTTTTCTGTTGTCAGATCATTTGAATCCAGCTCCTAGAATTTCCAGTGCAAACATTGTTTTCATTGCAAGCAATGTTATTTTTGAGAGAACCGAAACAGGTTCAGCAGATTTCCCGATTCAAAAGAGGAATTGATTTTTTTTTCTGCTCCTCAGAAATTGCACTGCAGCATTTTGCATTTTTCTAAGAACTTTAAGAAGCTTCTTCATTTGAAGGGATGAAGCTGAGTTAGAGTCATTTACAGTTGTGCTGCCAATATATATAAAAATTGAAATATTTAGTATGGTTATAGTGTAGTAAACAGTGTAACCATTTTCACTCATGCTGTCAGTGCAGAGAGAGGTTAATTTTGTTCCAGATTGGGGCTGATATGGAAACCTGTGCTGTAAGCTTGTGAATTGATGAATTTATGATCAAAGATGTAAGGACAAGGCCTGCTTCAGATCTTTGATCACTGTTAACAAATCAGTGGAACACGGTGGCGGGATCAAACACGTTCGGTATTGAACAAAGAATCCACATGTTGGGTGGGAGGTGGAGCGTGTTAGTGGGGATTGCAGGCCACACAGAGGAGGTCCCATCTCCTGCATTCTTATGTAAATGTTTTAGAACTCACTACATGTGTTAGCAGGCAGATATAACTCATACAGATAATGAGTGCTGTTAAAGGACAACACTAAAACATGTTCAGTGACGTTTACTAGTTAGTGACGTTTACAGCTCATTAACACTTTATGTGTTAATGAGCTGCTCGTTTACACACTGGACAAACTCTGGCTGATCAAGGCCAGCAGCTGCAGCTCAAAGCCCAGGAAGGAACCCGGCACAGTAAGTGGCCCTCGAGTCTTTAAATGATCATTTTAGATTTGTTTGCTGATTATTTTGTATCACTTATTTTTAAAAATACATTTTTTTAAATGTTTTTGTAAAACAGCAAATTTACAGTTAAAAAAAGCCACCATTCACCAAATTCATCATCTTGGAACTGCATTAGTGTTTTATTAATGATTCATAAACACACCTTAAATGAATATTAAGATTAAAAAAGAAATCTTGATTTCTATTGATAAAGATGAAAATTAGTCTGTTTGTAGGAGGGGTGGAAACAGCACAGGTAGGATTTCTGACATCCTCCTCAGCAGAGATGCTGCATTCATGTGTTAAGGGTTAAGTAGTAAATCAGAGCTTTTGGGTCTTAAATGCTTCATGGAAAATGATTTTCAGTCACACATGTCAGTTGCTCTTCCTGACTGTCAGCAGCTATGAAATGTGTTCAGTCAGGGGAGCAAAGTGATGCATCCACCTAAAATAAAATAAACCGAAAGAACTGCACGACTTCAGTCTCTGCTTCTTATTTCTTTCTTTCTGGTCATTTGTGGTTTGCATTTCTATGTTTGGCTCGCTGTAAAACACGAACTCCCTAATCAAGTGCACATGTGAAGGCGCTTACTTTACACACAGCTGGAATCACAGGCACAGCTCAAACACTTCTCGCTGCTCTTTATACTAACCGGCCGTCTCCTCGGTGATGTGGCATGAATGTAGTTCATGTCACAGAACCGAGGAGACGGTTTCTTCCTGTGCAGCACTCTTGCAAAGTCCCCACGATGCTGATGAAATCACAGCTTGAAAATGCTATGCTGAGGCTGGGAATCCAAGCCCTGCTCAGCCCCAAAACAACTTTGACTTCTGATGAGTAACATAAACATGCTTGTACATGCTGTCAGAATCTGCTGACTGCGTCTCTGGAAGTGGCCTCAGGGAGTCTCAGCCTCAGACTGAGGGGGTGAGAAAAGATTCTCAAATCTTGCAAGTGAGGCTTGAAAACACAGAAACTCAGTCACAGAGTACGGCTCAAAGTACGTGAGCATGTTGTGTTTGTTTATTTGCAAAACTGAACGTGTGTGTATCTTCAGAAGATGAATACACTCACTTTATAGTGCTGGAAGAAGAACTAAGTAATAGTACATAATGATGGCAGAGCGTAGCAGTGCTTAAGTCATGCCATTAAAACTTTACTATTCAAAACTCATTTCATAGTTACCATGGCCACAAAAGATACAGAGTTCATTTATTTAAACAATTGTTCAGTTATTCAGACTGATAATAAATAAATAAAAATAATCCTAATCACATGATTATCATCACAACTGCAAAGCTTGAACTGTAAAATCTGGGACATTTCTTTGCATGAAAACTAACTTAAATGATCACATTGTACAAAACAAGACACATTTAAAACAAGGCACGGTTTATTTATGTGTTTTCCAAATAAAAATTGTAATTTTTCTGATAAAGTGACACTGTCAAATAAATGCAGCAGAGCAAAGAGTGCAACTTTTTCCTCTGAAAAGTGCAGATTTCTAAAGGCTTGTTTATGTGTAGTTTTCAGATGCGTTTGAGTTTTTGTGTAGCTTAAACTAAGGTGACTTCTCAGACTCATCGGATTTTTTATAAATGAGTTTCCTTTGCAGGGTCAGGGGGTTCTTAAGGAAAACACCAGTGAATGATACAAATCATTGCTGTTTGCTGCTCACTGTGTGAGACAACACAGTTCCAAAGCTTAACATCACATTCGTAGCAATGCTTTCAAAACGCCGCTGCATTTCCCCATGCAGTCTGGCTCATTTGTGCAACACATCCAGCTTCATGGTGTCCAGAGTGCAAACCATACGAACCTTAGTGATCCCTGATTTGTCCTGTGGTACGAGCAGGTTTTCCATATTCATGTTGGAAAGAATTCTACAACTACTCTTTAACTTTTCACACCAGCATCATGAAAACAGACATGATACACATGATAGTGCTGATGTGTCAGTGTGTGAGAGGCATGTTACTGTTGCAGTCATGTGCACAGGTAGCTGAGTGCAGTGGTGGTGGCCATTTCCAGGTCACAGGGTAAATCAGAGGGGCTGTGCGGTGCTTAGGGTGATTAATGAGGCAGGAAAAAACGAGAGAAAAACAAGTTTCTGCTTCTCAGATTTCTATTTATTTTTTCAGACATGGAGCTTCCTGCTTTCATGTGAAATATCAGTAAGTTGACCTCTTTGGGCCTCAGTTTTATTTCAAATGAAAGCATGAAAACTGACAACTGTTAAACAACACTGCTTTTTGTAGTCAAGTTTTGTTTATCGCACAGGCATCAACTGTAAGACTTAAATACTATATGCATATATAGTATATGAATTACCATGTAAAATCCTTACCTGGTCGCGTTGGGTATCAAATATCATGTCACAGAGTAAAACATTATAGTCTCATTTAAAATATAGTGCAGTAGAAGCATAAAGTGGACAAAGTCAGCTACAGTACAAAAGTGCGTCTAATGACAAGTGAAAACAAATGAATGCCAGCAAAGTGAGATTTTTACCTCTGCCTGCTGAAATCAGAGCTTATGAACATTAAAAATAAATAACATCCTCAAAGATTAATTGCTGCTATTAAACTTGCTCTAAAAGTCTGAAGTGCACCTCTGCTGACTGTAACGAAGCACAACAACTGTTCTGTGTTAATTACAGTAACACCAGCCTGCATCACCTGCGCTGCGTGCATGTGCAGTTTGCTACTGGGGGGAACCTCCAGGGTGGGAAGGGGATAACTCACAGGGGCCATGTTTTTTTGTTTTTTAAATAAATACAGACATTGGATAGATATTATTGATTGGTTGATTTAAAAACCTTAGTCTCTGAGAGATTATCCACTTTGAAATGATCAAATTATACAGAAATTTCACAGCTGAATTCAATTTGGATTGAACTGCACATTCTTAGTTTGGTTGGCAATGTTTCTTTTAAGAGCTGAACATCAATATTTCAAATCAAAACAGCGTGCACTTTTCTTCCCACGTGCCTCCTACACGCTCTCAAAGGTAACTGTACTAAGTTTTTGTCCCCATTATATTTAGATTTGTTTTCTTGTCGCCTGTGGTCGAAAATGATATGAAAACCGCAACAACCAAGAATAATATCAAACCATAACATTTATTTTAGGTCCACAACCCCCTATAGGCTTCCACACCAAAGACACACCCGTACACATGTATATATACTCAGTATATCGCTGAAGTTTATTGATTCATCTTCATTTCACAGCCTCATACAGCAATGATGGAGTCCACGGCTCGCCACACAGCCAGGCGAGCGTGCACCTCCTCCTGTCCTGCCATGCACACCGAGCAGCACATCGCAGGAAGAGAAAGCTCGAATATACAGATGTTTCCGTCCCTCACAAGCTCACTGGTGCCTGCACACAGTACTGCTTCTGCTTTCTCAGACAACAGCCTGTCAGACACTCATCCGTCAGTGCAAACACGGAGGTTGCAGCCGCTACACTGCGGCTCCGTCTGATGTGAATGACTGAATGAGGAGACAGACTGGTGTCAGAATTAGTTGCTGGAACAGAAAAGACAGAGCTGCTGTGTTCTCGGTGCGTTAAGGAGACGTTTTATCATCAGGATTCAGTGTAAAGATGATGGCATCTCTGGTGGAGAAAGTGACTGACAGCTCCTCGTATCAGAGACCTCTGTAATAACTGAGCGCGTGCATAGTTTGTAAACCTCGCAGAATACATTTCAGTTGTTGGGCAGGATAAATGTCCACCTCAGATGCTCCTCAGCGTCAAACAGCAATCATCAGCATTGTTAGTAGTTTTATCGCTCAGGTCTGAGTCTTAGCATTGCACTGCCAGTGCTTTCTGGTCATCGGAGAGAGCTCTGGCGCCATCTTGTGGTATATATGAGGATATTGTTACAGTGCACACATTTCATGGAAGCCTTCATCATCCAGTATACCAACATTTCCTTTCTTTCCTCTCATACCTGGGTTCCTTTCAGAGTCAAAGTAAAAGTCAGCAGAACAGATCTGAGTTTCATACTGTGAGAATAATTGTTCAATTAAAAAAGTAAATATATATTTTTGCAGAAGGTATAATTATATTAATAATAATTTAACATGACCAAACTGAAAATGCTCCAGTTTAAAGGAATAGGAATTATTTGGGAAATTAGCATTTATTATGTCAGGTTTGAACCCAGCAATGCTGGTGTAACTGTAAAACTATCATAATCACTCATGGACACAGGAGAGCTAATGATGTATGGAGGCCTGCTAAAATATAGGTTATAAAATATCCTATATTTTAGCAGGCCTCCATACACTTCTTCATGTGGTTTTCTGTGGTTACGTCTTCCTTTGTTCTTTTCCTGATCTTGTCAGTGTCTGAGTTTATCTGTACCCTATTACCTTTTTCTCCCTGGTGTATTTTTAGTTCATGTCTACTGCCTCCTTGTTGGATCATCACATCATCTCGTCATGTTTCTTCTATACCTTCAATTTTAGGCGTCCTTCATTCTTGGTTGAAGGAGGCCTAAAATTCATTCAAAAGAGAACACAGAGGAGAGAGGCTGGAACACAGTCCTTTCTATCTAGTCTTTTATTTGTAGATGTTTCAGTTATTTAAGATGATCATAACTTCTTTGTTTTTTTTTTTACTTTTTGCTCTAAGTCTCTTTGCTCTCTTCTCTTTCTTCTCACCCCCATGAATTGGCACTGTATCATTAAAACTGAATTGAACTGAGTCATCTGCATGATCAATGTTTCTGCCCTTCATCATTTGTGTGTGTATGATAAAAAAAAGGTAAATAAAACATTTCGTAAAATATAGCATGTGCTATAACAAAACTATTTATGATGCAAATGTTTCAAACGTCATATTTAATTGACATAATTTTAAAACAAGGCTGTAAGGTGAGGATGTCTTATTTGTTAAAATGTCTGCTCTCTGAACTCTTCTGTGCTTTTGTGCTCCTCTCACATGTCTAGTGGGAGGGACTAAGGCATGAGGAGAAGAGCTGAGGAGAGGAATCAAGGATGTACAATTAAAGAAATTAATAAGGGTGCTAGTTTCTCCAGAGACCTGTACTTTGAAGCAGGATCTGGGCTTACTTCAGGGGTTACACTGGGTTTTCAGTTATTACGGTGGTTCACTTTTTACTGGGGTGCATCACCATGGTAACATATGCTGCAGACCCATCCTTCCTGGGAGAAGGTTATGTTTAAGATAAGAGATTGTACAAATACAGCACATACAGTGCTGTGAAAAACTATTTGAGAGTGTTGTTTTAGATTCTACTTATCAGAGAGAAGTTTTTGTGTCTGTGTTGGAGCTTTTGAATCTTGTGTAGCGCCCCTTACGTGTGGCTCTATACTTGACCCTCTTTTCTTGTCCTTGTACCTACTTCCAATGGGATAGATTCTTAGAAGACACGACATTGTGTTCAATTTTTATGCTGATGACTGTCAAATTTATGTGCCACTGAAGCAGGAAAATGCATATTCTGCAAACCATCCCTTATGGGCTCGACACAGGGATCAATGTAGCTCCCTCTCCATTCGTTTCCTATGGAACTTGTGCGACAATCACCTGCCGTCCTCCAGCCAAGTGACCGTCGAAATTTGTGCATGTGAAATTTCGAGCTCGTACATGTAGACGTGCACACGCAGGCAGGCAACGCAACACAACAAAGTTGAAAAATGTTCAACTTTTGCTGCTATCTAAAACCAATGATCAAGGGTTTCATTGACTGACCAATGAGCGGACGGTATGCTGCAGTCTGCAACCACTTTCAACATGGAGGAAAGCATCATTTTAGCTGTGTTTGACTTTCCTATAGTATATGACACTTCACGAAGTGATTATTGAGATACGCATAAAATATGTTTGTGTGAATCTTTATTTTTGGGGTTACCAGGTTGAGTAGTTTGGAAAAAGGTTCAGGGCTTAGGCGAAAGTTTGCTCTGAATTTATCTGGATCAGCCTTGAGGTCCGCCATCAAATAATGATATTCACCATACTGTTTCCTTGTCTGTAATATAGGATGAACCCAAGGTTGTCTTTTTCTTTTGTAGATGAGACTTAACAAAATTTCTGTCAGTTCCGTGTCTGACACGGACTGCTTTGACTGCGATTCGCAATGCTGTCGTCACTATCACGTCCTGTGTGTTGGGTTTCACCCCAGTGGTGATGAGGGCCATTTGTCGCTGTCGTTTGTTGCTCCCCTTGTGTGGAGTCCATTACAATGCATTGGACATATCAAGGCATGGCTGTCCACAAGCTTTTTGCACCTGAAAGATAAAAAGACTGAGGTCATATGCTGTTTGGGCAAAATGATGCCTCCAAAATTAATGTTGATCTGGGTCCTTTAAGGCAACAGACAAAGACAGCAACAAACCTTGTAAAATTGGTGGGTGATCTTAGGCTTGATGCACAGTTAAATCAATAGTCAAGTTCAGCTTTTGGATGGATGGATGGATGGATGGATGGATGGATGGATGGATGGATGGATGGATGGATGGATGGATGGAGGGCTGGATGGATGGATGGATAGATGGATGAAGGGCTGGATGGATGGATGGATGGATGGATGGATAGATGGATGGATGGATGGATGGATGGATGGATGGATAGATGGATGGAGGGCTGGATGGATGGATGGATAGATGGATGGAGGGCTGGATGGATGGATGGATAGATGGATGGAGGGCTGGATGGATGGATGGATGGATGGATGAAGTTAGTATATTTTTCCTCACAGGTCTCTGTTAGAACCAGTAATATTCAATCTGAGTATTTTCATCTTTCTCGCTCTACTCAGCAGGGCTGTCGCTTGACCCCAATTATGTTTACAATAGCAATTGAGCCTCTAGGCTACACTCTGGGCTAACCAGAGATCTCAAGCATTATTCAGCATGATTCAACTGAAGCTTTCTTTCTATGCTGATGATCTTCTTTTATAAATTTCAAATTTACTTGTTCCACTTGCACTTATTTTTCAGTCATTTAGCCAAATATCTGGATATTAACTGAATCCAAGTAAGAGTGAAGTTTTTCCTATTAATAAGACAGCTATTGAGACCCCTTTCTGTGTTTCCTTTCAAAGTTGCCAGTTGCAGCTTTACTTATCTTGGTGTACAGGTTACTCTTAAACATGACTTTTATAAAGTTAAGCATGNCCCCCCCCCTGTGAAAGATGGTCTTTATTCATTTTATCCTTGGTATATTAACTCTCTCAGGTTTATATCTGTTTCAATCCATACCCTTGTTTCTTCCCCTGTCCTTTTCCCATGGAGTAGACAGTGTGATCTCAGAATTTATTTGGAACAAAAAAGTTCCCAGATTGTGCAAACAACACTGCCCAGAGAATGAGTTGCCTTAGCGGAGGTTTGTGCTCTAGGAAAGCTTCTTGTTTTAGAGTTTATTATTGGGCTGCCAATATTAAATCAGTAAATTACTGGTTTCAATTCAACAACAATGATTCTCCACCCACCTGCCTGATGATTGAAGGAAATTCTGCCCATCCTGTTTCTTTAAAGGCATTATTACACTCTCCTCTTAATAGTAACACTTCTAACACCAAGAATGTGATTGTTAAATTATCTTTGAAGATCTGGGCTCAGGATAAATGTTATTTTGGGTTACAGTCTCTTTCTGTTCTTGCTCCCTTAGCTGCCAGCCATGTCTTTCTCACTTCCTCAATAGATGGGACATTCACTTTGTGGTCTAACCTTGGTATCAATACTTTAAAAGACTTGTATATTGGCAATGTTTTCACATCCTTTCAACAACTCTGAAAAATATTCTCTGCCCAAGACACAATCAGACTCAATTTATATAGCACCAAATCACAACAACAGTTGCCTTAAGGTGTTTTAGATTGTAAGGTAAAGACCCCACACTATCTGCAGGCTCATAATATTATAAGCTATGTTTTTCCCTCATCCTCACCCGATTGCTCCCAAAAGGACACCTTTTTATAAATACTCATGGCATTTATTGTTTATGTTTGTTTGTTTTGTTGCTGTTGGTTGTGGAATGGCTTATATAGAATATAGACACCAAAAATTATTTCCTTTATGTCACATCTCAAAAAGTCGTTTGATTCATTGTACTGTGTGATTTAATGTGACTAGAATAGTTGTTTGTTTTATTAAAAAAAAACAACACTCTCGCTCTCTCTCTGAGCCAGTGTTCCTGTCTAACCAAAACATTTTTATGCAGCCTGTTATCTAAGCATAAACAATCTCTGGGCGCTATGAGTTGACCTTTGTCATTCAGTCTTTGTCAAGCTGGTTTTTCATGACCGAGATTCCTCTCAGTCATAGGCACGTCTTCTTCCTGATGTTCTAATTTAATCAATACAGAGAAATCTCGTCCAGATTAATGACAGAACATGGTGACGTTGGCGATGTTCTAATTGTACGTTCAGTGGCCGGTCCTCAAGATAAGATGCTCTGAAAGAGAGAAGTTAGTCTAGAACTTTCTGATCTGTTGCTCTATGTCTAATGTATTATTTAATTGTTTATTATTTGGTTGATCCACTGTTTATTAATTAATGTTTACCTTTAAACATTTGTCCTTTATTCTCTGAGTAAAAAATAATCCCTAACAATCTCCAAGACTTTTGAGATAATCTGTAGACTGAAGAGACAAAAGCAGAACCTTTTGGAAGGTTTGAGTCCCGTTACATCGGGCATAAAGCTAACTCAACATTTCATAAAAAGACCATCATACCAACAGTCAAACATGGTGTGATGGCCTGGGGCTGCTTTCCCGCTTTAGGACATGGACAACTTGCCATATCTGATGAAATCATGAATGCCATGCTCTGCCAGAAAATCCTGAAGGAGAATGTTCATTCATCAGAATGAATGGACATTGGACCCCCAAGAAATCAGGGAGGGGCAAATACTTTTTCATAGCACTATACAAAATCAGTGCCTGTCTGTCCAGGGAAGCCAGTGGACCTCAGGATTCTAGAGCAAGAGCACAAATCAAGAAACAAAGATTTTTAGTGGATCTTTCTTATTTTTATTTATTTATTTTTAACCTGTCATTGTCCTAATCTCTGCATCAGGGTGCCTTTTAAGAACTTATCTATCAAGCATAACAAATTACGTAAAGGAGACTTCTATGGGCTTCAACTTGTCATTTTAATGGAACCATGTAGCTCGAGCCCAAGCAGGCATGGCTCTCTTTAAGAATTTGAAAATACACATACTACATTAGTGAAAATGTATTTACCCATTGAGATGGATATCGGATTCTAACCTAGAAGAAAAGTCAACAAAGCATGTCTTTCTCTGATGTGTATCTGCATATGAGAGCTGTGCTCCTCCTCAAACTGCAGTGCTGTAAAGCTGCAAACATTCCTTTGATGATGGTCATACAGAAGACATGCAACACATTTTAGTATTAAATGTGGCAGAGAGTAAACAAGCATACTGTGATTGTTACCAGCTGTGGCAACCACAAAAGCTTAAAGATGTAAATGAAGTTAATGTGCAGAACCACTGTGTTTACACGTTCAGAAAAAGAACAAGCTCTTTCTGCTGCCATGCTGTTAGCTCATCATTGCTGCACACAGAGATCTACCAGCAGGTGACAGTAATGCACCTTTTTAGATCTTGACTGACTGCAGTGTTTTTTCTCTCTGCAGCTGGTTTCAGTATATCTCTTTATGCAAATACCCTCCCAAAGAGCTCACCCTCTTCCTCAGCCTGATGTGGTGTATATGCTCTTATAAAGATGTATCCCATTAACTTTGTGTCTCATCACTGATGGCTTTCCAAGAGCAGGGAGCTGTCTGGAACTGTCTGGAAATCAGCACTCAATCCTGCACAGCACCCCATAAAGAAGAAAGTGAAAATGTGTGAGCCATCAGTTTGTGGATTACTCATTATTGTGGATTATTATTATTCAAAGACGTAAAGCGAATACTTGTTCAAACTTGGATCAAACACTGAACCAATCCAAAGAAATCACACTTAGAAATGTGTGTAATATTTGCAAGCCTGAATAACACTAATGTGTACACAGATAATGTAGAGTAAAATATTACAGAAGATGAATCCCAGTGAATTTAATGATAAGCCGAGTATTTCCTGTCATGTTATCTGATAGATATGGTTGAGTCTTTCTGATTTTTTTCCTCTATCATCAACATGACAATAACGTTTGTGGTTATAAGACAATGTGATAAAATCCTGTTGTTTCATAGCTTTGGTAATTTTTCTGCTCTTGCTGTTACCTCTTTCTCATTTCTCAATGAAAACATTATTGTAAAATACAATAAGCGAAACAGTGTCCCGCTGAATGTCATTCAGCACACTCTGTTCAATTCAATTTAAGAGCACCCTAGGGCTATTGCAACGTAACTAAGGGAGGCTTCAGGGTCACCTGATCCAGACCTAACTATGAGTTTGATCAAAAAAGGAAAGTTTTAACCTTAATCTTAAAAATAGAGAGGGTGTCTGTCTCCCAAAGCCAAGTTGGGAACTGGTTCCACAGAAGAGGGGCCTGAAAGCTGAAGTCTCTGCCTCCCATTTTAATTTTAATTAACCGAGGATCCACAAGTAAGCCAGCAGTCTTTAAGATTCTACATATATATTGTTCATTTTTTAAATGAACAATTTATTTCATGCAATTGCTGCAAGCTTTTTTTAAACCAACATTGTTATTCATGGATTACAGATCCAGTTTCACTGATACTCACTGCACTTCTGTAAGGTATATCTGCCAAAGACTTTTATTGTAAAAGAAAGGAGCAGTAAGAAGCAAGTCTTGTTTCTGAGTTTTTAAACACGAGTAAAACAAACCTGGTATGGATAGGACAGCTGGACACCTAACTTTAAGCTGCAAGGTTTAAAGTTTAAGGTCCAAGATATTTGTGTTTCAAATTTTAGTAAGTACAGTGGCTTGCAAAAGTATTCATACCCCTTGAACTTTTCCATATTTTGTCACATTACAACCACAAACATAAATATATTTCACTGGAATTTAATGTGAAAGGCCAACACAAAGTGGTATACACTTGTGAAGTGGAAAGAAAATTATGCATGATTCAAAACATTTTTTACAAATAAAAAACTGAAAAGTGCACTGTGCAAAAGTATTGAGCCCCCCTGAGTCAATACTTTGTGGAACCACCTTTTGCTGCAATTACAGCTGCAAATCTTTTAGGGTATGTCTCCACCAGCTTT
>JASGAU010362327.1:0-37418 GCA_030220045.1 Australoheros facetus
CCTGCGGGAGTATGGGGTGTCTGGCCCGTTGTTGCGGGCCATTCAGTCTCTGTACAACCGCAGTGAGAGCTTGGTCCGTATAGCCGGTAATAAGTCGGATAAGTTGGATATATGTGTATATATATATGTGTATATTTTATTCTTTCTATGCTGTAATTTTCATAATCACCATTTTTGGTTAATTTGACCCTGAAGAAAAGTTTACATACCCTGGAAGTTTTGGCATGATAACACACAAGTTGACACACATGGGTTAAAATGGCTAAAGGTAACCATCCTCACCTGTATATGTATAAAGAGTCAGTGAGTTTCTGGGCTCCTGACAGATGCCTGTGTGTTTCATCCAGTGTTGCACACAGTGTTTATTCTGGGCCATGGGGAAAGCAAAATAATTATCAACGTATCTGTGGGAGAATATTGTTGAACTTCATAAAACAGGAAAGAGATATAAAAAATATCCAATGAATTGAGAATATCAATCAGCAGTGTTCAAACTCTTATTAAGAAGTGGAAAATAAGGGATTCTGTTGAAACCAAGCCACGGTCAGACAGACCAACAAAAGTTTCAGCCACAACTGCCAGGAAAATGGTTTGGGATGGAAAAAACAATAAACAAATAACTTCAGCTGAGATACAGGAGTATCTCAGTGGTGTTGCTGTTTCAAGATACACAACAAGGAGGCACATGAAGAAAAATTGGCTGCATGGTCGAGTCGCTAGAAGAAAACCTTTACTGTACCAACACCACAAAGCAGCCCTCTCACAGTATACCAAACAGCACAGAGACAAGCCTCAAAACTTCTGGAACAAAGTTTTTTGGAGTGATGAGACCAAATTTAAGTTTTAAGCCACAACCATAAACACTACATCTGGAGAGGAGTCAACAAGTCCTGTGATGAAAAGTACACCATCCTTACTGTGAAACATGGAGATGGATTGCTGATGGTTTGGGGATGTGTGAGCTACACAGGCACATTGAACTTGGTCAAAATTGTTGGCAACATGAATACAGCAGGTTATCAGAAAATATTGAAGGAAAAATTGATTCATTAGCCCGAAAGCTGCGCACAGGACGCACTTGGACATCCCAAGATGATTGTAAACGTCTTTGTGTAGGAAATAGCTGCTTAAAGCTAAAAGATGCTCATCATGAGTACAATCAATGTAAGTAACCAATGTCATTGTATCCAACAATTGTACAACACATTGTAGGGTTAGTAGATGCCTGATGGAAATGTGTTGAGAGTGTTTACTTACAAGATGAGATTAACAGTGTCAATAGAAAATTAGCCTTGCTGCTACACCTTTGGAAAACAGTGTCACTGTTGATTTAATGGGCTAAATGCCTTTACAGGGTTATGGTCTGTAAAAAATAAACCTTGCATGAGCGAGAACAGATAAACCTGGCAAGAAAACTAAACGAGGCTTGATGATTATGTGCAAAGTTTATAACCTACCATATAGTCTGCAAATTAGGTTACATGATGCACTGTAACCAAATGTGGATATACTAGCCAATATCTTCTTTAAGTTTTAAATGTCTGAGTACGCCGGAAAAACCCGAAGTCTTACGAAGTCTCGCGAATACTGTGGTTTCTTGGCAACCAGTTTGTTTGAAATGTAAGGCAGCAGCACCGAAGTAGCCAACATTTTTGAAATGTAACATTTTTGAGCAAAAATGCTTAACGCTGAACTACTCTCAGATCGCCTCGCCAGAGCAAGTCTGGAGAAGCGTCGCCAGAAAGAGACCGAAAGAAAAGAAAGGATTTTTAATGATAAACTAAGGACGATCGGAGTAAGTGTTTGAGGCTCTGCTGCGCATCTAAGTTAAGCAGAGCTGGGGAGGTCTAAGGCAGAGGACGTTAACACATTGTGTTTGTCTCTAAATCACTGTTTTACAGGTTGACAAAGAAGCCCTGGATATGCAGGTCAAAGAGAAACGGGAACAAGAAGCAGCTGCAAAAAAGGAACAGATCGCTTATGGTGAGATATTTAGGAGTTGTTTCCTGGTGTCACGTGGAAGATACATGGGGGGGGNAACTAAGTTATATGAGGCAAGCTCTGTCTCTGTTTTGATCGTGCAGATCCACGTACATTACTGGCTGTGTTGTATATAATCCTTTGATAAATAACGTGCATTGTGTGTGTGTCTCATGTGTCCATGCAGATGCTGATATGTGTCGTAATAGCAAAGTAGCTCGCATTCTCCATAACAGACAAATGAAGGAGAAGCGTGCACTGGAAAAAGACATTGTCACCTACAGGCGGCAGCACCAGCAGCCTGGGGAACGGCAGGGGTATGATCTGAATGACTCTGACCGTGCTAAAATAACAGAGCAAAGCGATGCACAGATGATGCCCCCTGGCCTGGTGGGTGAAGACCCAGAAAGTAAGGGCAGGCTGCAGAGGCAGAAGGAACAGCTCAGAGAGTGGCTCATCCAGCAGCAGACTGCACAGGCTGCAGAAAGGCATCAACAAAAGCTGGAAGGTGGGTTTTGCCATAAAACCATGCTTGATACACATGCTCAGTTCAAATACAAAGCACAAGCTCATGCCATATTGTCTACTGGAATTTAGAGCAGCAATATTACCAAAGCAGAGTAGAAATGGACAATAGAGCTGTGCAACTTCAGAGCCTTGAGATGGAAAGGAGAAAGGCAGCTGTCATCGCCGCTAAACACTTCAATCTGGCTATGGTAAGTCAGAGGAATTTAATTGCACTTAAGCACTGCTATAGGGTTCAGTAAGCATTTTTATATTCGCTGTGTTACTCATGGGTCTGTATGGGAAAAGGCAGAAGAAAAGCGTCGTAGGGAAGAGGAATGCATTGACAAGCAGAACAACTTTCAAGGTACTGATTGGACCCCAAGTATGGTGGCAGTGCCCGGCCTGAGTCCCAGCAGTGACAGGAAAGGGCCTCCCGAGAGCCTGCAGCAGATCGTTCAGTTCCAGAAATATCAAATAGAGGAGAAAAGGGTAAAACAATTTGCACTCAAACAGTGTGGATCATTTAAAAGACAGCCCATATAAAGCAGCTGATTAACTAATATGTCTGTTATCTGTGCCTGTAAAGAGGAATGAACTGGAGAAGAAACAAGAAGAAGAGTGGCATGATCGCATGCGCTTGAACTCTACTCGTACCGCTCTGCTTACTGAGAGACAGCAGGCACGACTGAACAGGCAGCTGAGGCGAGACCTGGACAGCGCCAACGCTCAACTGGCCGAGACACACAAACAGTTAGTAACATCTGGAAAACGAAGGCTGCTTTATTAAATTTAACACAATGTATATCGTCTCACTCTGTTTTTAACCATGTTTCATTTTAAGGAAACCAGAACTGAAAAGAGGATCTATTGATGACAGCTTCTTCTCCAAATTCAACACCTGCAGCAGATGAGGGATGACGCACCGCACTGATACTGGTGGTGGTGTTACATAAGGACACTGAATAAACTGCACTTCACAGTGAATCAAAAGATGCTTTTATGTAACATTTAGTTCAGAACATTTAAGTTTGCATGTTGTGACAGTTATTAAATTTCAGCCACAGAAAAATGTTTTTTTTTCTTTTGGTTTTGACAGATTCTTTCATACATTTCTGCCTGCAGGAGAAAATGTTAGTTACCAGTCAATGATAGCTATAAGTATTACAATTATATTCAAGTAAAAATCCTACAGAAGAATATTTAAAAGATTTTTTTTACAGTGTCTTTGGAGAGACGTGTTCCATAGGCCAAATGATGCAACACTTATTTTTAAAAAGCTACCTATCATAGTTATACAAAACACAGGCAAACCGCACACACCACAAAAAGAAATAAAACCACAGTTGTTACCTCAACCGCTCAACAATGCTGTGTGGTATAATTATTGCAAACCTCAATCATAAAATGCAAAACATTAAACAAACAAATACACTTGACATGAGGATCCTGTTTTGCCTTTTCTAAAGGTTCTTTTACCCAATGTCTGTCATGTTATGACACTTAATTATTTCACAGTAGTTACAGAACCCACTGTGTGACAGTGTGGGAAATAACACCAACTTTTCTATCTTAGATTTGTGCCTGCTCAGCAGCTGTGCAGTAGTCTGACATTTCCATGTATAAATCATCTGTGGGAAGTCCCTCCTTTTACAAAAGGAAACAAATACAAAAGGTCATTTATTGTTTTCAAATGGTAGTTTCCTACCAAAAGGCATTTTCAGAGACAAACTTATCCCATCTTCTCTGCCACAGAGACAGTGCTTTCTCCTGCTGATTGGGAGTCAAAGAACTATACCTGAAACATAGACAGGGGGATATCAGTCAGCCAAAAGCATGCTGGCACACACACAATACAACTACAAGTCACATCTCAGTGGAGCCTCACCTGATAGAGTTTATGGCCAGCTGTTTAAGGGAGGCTATATTGGATCGCATGCCCCCCAAACCAACAAAGGCTTCATAGAAGTCATAAGAGAGGCCAGACGCACCAAATATGGCAGGGTCATCGGAGCTGATGACAACCGGGTGGTCTTCTGACATCAGTGCAGCAGCTGGATGGTTTCGCAAATCTTTTACCAGCTTCAACACCTGGGTAAGGATATATGGAGAGACAAAATAAAACCAAGGATTTAAGCCATTCACACTTGTAGCAGGAAAAGATTATTGTTAGGGTGCAGCTGTTAGTGTGATGGCAGGTGGCAGCGTACCTGGTTGGAGATGGGGCACACCTCCACAGGCACCCCTTTTTTTCTAGACAACTCTTTGACCAGTGGATGGCGTGATAGCGCAAATCCATGCCCGATGCGTGATGTGTTGAAGAGAAGAGCATCCAACATGTTCTGATCTACTTCTGTACCCTGGGAATCTGCACAAGACAAACAAAGTTAATATAAGTTCTAAATGATTTTAAAACAATAAGTGTCACTGTTCTTAAAGAATTACATTTGCACTCCCCAGATTTAACACATAGTAAATTTTACATTTGTTCAGCTTTGCAGCAATTTAAAATGCTGAATATAAATGAATTCTCACCCGTCTCTCCAGCATGAAAAAAGAAAGGAAGCGAGACCCCTCTCTCTACAGGGAGTGACAAGGCATCTCTAAAATACCACAGGGGTCTGCCTCCATCCTCCCAACCCACCTGTACAAGGACAAGGTGAGCTGTTTATATATAGAACCATGATACCATTTCAGCTACCATGTTGCAGCACGTATTGTTTTCAGTGATTTGAAACTGTAAAAGTATCCCCATTGTTACTCACTGTTGCCTCTTACCAGATCAAAACCAGCCATGATATCTGGGAAGTCTCTGTACAGCTCCATAGCCTCCTCCACAACTTGAACCATCTTTTCAATGTCTATCCCCCTGAAATACACAGTACAGAGTGATCAGTGATTAAATCAACATCATTTTATCTGTGTCTCAAAACCTGTGTCCAATTTAGAATAAATAGTGCATATTCATTTTTAAAAGCATTCAGAGCAGCCACCTGTTGACTGTCAAGATGATTCTCAGTCCAACAAAGTCTGGGTGGTTTGCTACAAACTGCTTTGAGATGTCCTGGCAGGTCTTCAGAGCCCAGGCTTTGCCATAAGTGTGACCATCCAAATCATATATCTGAATACCAAAGAAGAATAAATGAACACATGTGAATGCACTGGACACATCAGACACAAAGGGAAATCAGTATATGTAGAGTATATGCAGAACGTAAGTATCAATATACCTCTGGAAGTAGAGCCCGCAGTTCAAGATACATAATGTTGTCCATGTAGAACTGGCTGAGGCCTTGGTATAAATAGTCTTTGAACACAGGAGCATATGTGACCAAACCAAACACTGCCTGGAAGATCTGCTCAAACCTCTTCCACACCACAGCCTGAGTGGGGTACAGTGCCTCTGGATCCTGATCAGTGAAGAGCGTCAGGTTGCCCATGATGCTGAGAGGAAGTACGCAGACATGGTTGTAATAAGATCGGCAATTAACTTAAATTCCATATACCAAGCGTCAACATTATGCTGTTAACATTTCACTGAGGCTGAAGTTGAGATTATTTAGCATTAGTATTACACCTCTGGAAAACCAACACTTTTTGTAAAACAGTAATCGCTAAAATGTCAAATAAAACTGCCCTACTCTTCATAATTAATATCCAGTCTGTTTATGCTTAAGATTAACAGACCACTCCTTCTTATATATCTCTTACTTATTAAAGAGCTCAATCCCCCTTAAGGAGATATGTCGTTTTTCCTGAGAGTTTCAGGTAGCTGATAATAGTAATACTTTAAAGATTTAAAGCCACCTAATTTTGGCAATAAAATACAGATAGAAAAACAAATCCTAATAGTGCTACCTATTAATTTTAGGAGTCCAGAGGTCATAAGTCAGAGATGCACTTGAGGTCTTTGGTGCAAACACTAGTAGCATAGTACAACAAATTATAATGTTCTCTCACACATGGACTCAGCATTAACAGGATAATGTGTGGAAATGCAGAGAAAACTAAATATAATATACCAATATGGAGCTTCACAGAAGAATAAAGAGCCCAGTGACATGATTACATCTACATTAATCTAAGCATTTCTATGTCTGTTTTCTTATTACTGTCTTTGCAACAAAGAGAGGTCACCTGTTGTCAAGATCTGTGGTGTTCACAGTCTTGGCCCTGAGGTTTTCCAGCAGGGTCCAGGGAGAGCAATGTGGCAGAGGTTTAGGTTGCTGAGATGAGAAGATGAATCTGATGGACTGGCTGTTAGTAAAGCAAATATGGCAGTGTGGCCGATAGGTCACGTTCTTCACCAGCCACTCTACATCTACCATGGAAAAATCATGGACATGTAGCGCACCACCTGAAATTGTAAATCATAGAATTATGAAGAAATACAAACTGGGATACTTTGCATAAGTATTTGGATATATTTCCTAAATGGAAAAATCCCAATTTTGTGATTTTCCAGTACCTATTGGAAACACTAGCAAGAAAAGTCTATGTGGTAAACTGGTTTTATTCACTGATCAATTGTTTGCCAATAAAATTTCAAGAATTAGTGAAAAATGCCCATGCCAATGTCAAATTTTGTTCCACAGACATAACATTATGACCATTGACTGGTAAATTGAATAACACTGATTATCTCTTCATCATGGCACCTGTTAGTTGGTGGGATGTATTAGTGAGCAAGTGAAAACTGTGTCCTCAAAGTTGATGTGTCAGAAGCAGGAAAAATATTCAACCGTAAGGATTTGAGCGAGTTTGACAAGGGCCAAATTGTGATGGCTAGACGACTGGGTCAGAGCATCTCCAAAACTGCAGCTCTTGTGGGGTGTTCCCAGTCTGCAGTGGGCAGTAGCTATCAAAAGTGGTCCAAGGAAAGAATAGTGGTGAACCAGTGACAGGGTCATGGGCATCCAAGGCTCATTGATGCTTATGGGGAGCGAAGGCCTGACCATGTGGTCTGATCCAACAGACGAGCTACTGTAGCAGCATTAACTGTAGTTAATGCTGGTTCTGATAGAAAGGTGTCAGAATACAGAGTGCATCACAGTTTGTTGCATAGCTGCATACCAGACAGGGTGCCGATGCACCCTCTAGTGGGCCTTGTGCTCACTGGTTGGGACTATGCAGACAGTTCCTGGATGATGGTCCCCACACTCGCCTGACCTAAATCTGGGACCTAAACACCTCTGGGACATTATGTTTTGGTCCATCCAATGCTGGCAGGTTGCACCTCAGACTGTCCAGGAGCTCAGTGATGCCCTGATCCAGGTCTGGGAGGGGATCCACCTAGACACCATCCATGATCTGCAAAAATACTATTTTGTAGCTGTCAAACTGCGCTGTTGGCATTTTAGATTCGACTAGATAAATGGGAACAAATGTTCTTTTGTGGAAGGCTGCTAGTAAAAACAGCGACTAAAGGTAAAATTAAAAATTGGTTTGTTGCCATATTGTCTGTTATGTGTAGACACAGCAATATTTTGGTTCATCCCTTAAGTCAGGTGCCTTTTTATACTTGACTGACTCATAGGTCAGTGTGAAGTAGATTAAAAAACTAAACATTCCTCAGAAAATAGTCAGGCAAAAGGGTCGTACTGAAATTCAGTGAAAAAAGGAGGCCAATGTCAGAAGAAAAACTTTAAAAGACTTCCAGAAAGCCGAGAGAGCTACTGCTCAAGACCACTTGGAAAAAAGAAATAAAAGAAAGTCTGGCTCAGTGGAAGCAAAATATAAAGAACTGAGGGATGGTTCAAGACCTTTGTAGAGTACTGTATACTGAACAACTTTATGATACTGAAAAATTAACTTTGAATACTGACTGCGCTGATTGTTGTCAGAAGGTATTTGGAGCATTGTGTTAAAATTAAGCTATGACATTTAAAGTAGATGCATTTTTCTGTCAGTGGCTGTGTACCTTTAGGCATTTTCTGCAGCAGCTTGAAGATGGGACTGTTCCTTATGAGTTTTCTGGCCTTAAAGAAGTGCATGGCAGGAGGGAAGTCCTCTCTCTCCAGTTCCTCCTGTTTCATTTTAAACAGACGAGCGTCCAGCCGCTGCTCTGTGTCAGTCAACACCAGCTGCCCACCTGTCTGCATGGAGGCTTCCAGCTTTATAAGGGCCTCTCTCTGCTTGGGGTCTGGGATGGACAGGCCACCGGTCAAGTAGAGCAGCAACAAACAGAGCACAGCCGCGTGGGGTCGCTGTAGCACGGCTGCCATTGTATTGAGAGAAGGTGGGAGGTGGGAGCTGGTTACGAGAGAAAACATCACGGGTTAAAGCAAACATCGAGAAGGTAGCGTAGGGCGCTAGCGGAACTGAAACAGCTGTTTTGCACTGGTCGGGGTAAAATTAAAGAGCCAAGCTCTAATATATGCGAAACAGAGAAAAGCAACCAGGTGCTGGTTCCTCAGCGGTTCTTTCCCTTACACAAAACTGTTTAGAAGAAAGATTACTTTTTACAAGGAGAATTTTGCGACTTATTTTAACAGTCTAAACAAACAAAAAGAAAACAGGCTATCTTTAATTTATGCTAATAGCAGCTGCGTATTATTCAAATACTGTATCTTACGGTTGTGCACAGCGAGTAGCTTAGCTGGTGCCTCGACAGTTGATGACTTCGTAAACAGTCCGGTGGAGAGTCACTTGATAAACAGAGAACCACAGAAAATCTCGCTCGACCATGGAAGCTAGAATGCTTGCATGCTCTTGTTAAGTAGCGTTTTTAATATGACACCCACGAAAATAAACACGCTACTAAGACACACAAAACCATTAAGAGATGCCGTAGGTGTTTATTTTCTCTTTCACTGCTTAGCTTGAAAGGCAGCTGGTTTGTTGTGATATGTTGCATTCTTCGCTATGATTGGCTAAAGCTAAATCTTGGAACAATTTGATTGGTTACTGTAGCGGTGGAAACTAGTCGGCAAGCTATGGGTTAGAGAAAACGCTTAACAAAGGTTGGTTATAATGTACTGGTTATTTTCTGTCAGTACATTATCAGTTTTCTACGGAAATTCCCGTAAATAGTAATTAGTAAAAATCAATGTATTGTTAAAAAATACGAATCGGTAAAAACGGTAACAGTATTGTACAGTATTTTTTTTTTTTTACTGATTTTCTCTTTTTTTGACAGTGTAGGAAAATTTATAGCATGAAGCATTAAAAAGGACAAACTGAAACTTTTTGGTTTTTGTTGTTAGTAAAATAATGAGCAATGGGGGTGGAGAAAAGGTACACACAAACCTTGCCATGCTCGTTTCATTTGTATAAATTCAAAACAAGCTTTGGTCATTGTTTCCACAGCTTTATCGAGGTCGTCGTACAGTAAAGTCAGGTTTTAGTGCATTTTGGTCATAAACTAGTTCCTTACTTTTACTGGCTTGGTGTTTTGCGTTTGCTTATTTCAATATCTTGTTGCACAACAATATGCTTAATTGAGCTCAATTAAAGCATCTTAATTACATGCCTCATTTGCATTTTCTTTCTAATGCCAATTTTGTCCTTGTTAGGTCTGAACAAAAGAATATATTACTTTTTATTAGGAGCCCTCTGACATCACATCAGTGATTCCTGCAGACAGAAGGTTCAGACAAAGCAGCATTCAGTCTGCAGACTGTGTTCATCAGGAGGATAAACACTAAAAAAGTGATGGCGTAAACTAAGTTTCCAGTATATTAATGCATTGTTCATGTTTCGTCCTCCATTCCTTTCAGTTACTTGAATAGATCTATACAAACTTTACAAGTATTTCTCCAACTTAAAAGATTATAAAAACCAAACTGTTTGAGAAACATTTTTTATTTGTAAGAAATGTACAGTAGAGAAAACACTCCATTCCATTTCCAAAATAATCTATGTCAGTCAGATAAGAACTTGTAAACGTCACTTCAAAAAGAAAGATACAGGTCTTTTCTTCTCCAATGGCTACTGAGGTAAAAGACAACTGCTTAAAACATCAAGAACATCAAGAGAAAATGAAACAGACACCATAATTATATTAAAACAAAGTCCAAAAATGTACAAAAATTCTTAAAACAGCAAATAAATATGATTCACATTTAAATCACACCTAAGTGGGTTTCACTAGTGCAGAGATGACAGCAGAGTAAAGTGAAAGATGAATGCACACTTCCAGTTGCACCAGAAAAATATATACACACACACACACACACACCTGTACACCATAAGATAATATCACAACCTCACAGACTTAAAAGAACACAAAACAAAAAACAAACAAAAAATAGAACTGCCCTTCATACAAACAGCATGAATGAACACTACCTCCTTAGTGGCCCTATTAGGCTCACTAATACTGCCTATTTTAACAAAATAGTCATCTACGACAGGTTTTCTGACACATTTACAAAATTGTCTCATAGCTTCCATCATTTCCTATCCCATCTTCCTTTCTTGAATAATTCATTACAATGCCCTAAAACTTAAGACATCCTAATGCTGCCAAACAGCACGCAGCCCATTATAGACCCTAGACTGGACTACAGCCTACAACCTGTAGGTGGGATGGCATTTGATCAGTAAAAGTTGAGACGTGGACTTCTAGATTCCCATCTCAAGATACTAATTATTGCCCATCATTCTCTAATGATATTAAAAATAAAAAGACAAGAATGAAGGTACAATACCATGAATAGCACCTGTAGTCAACTGAGTAATCACCTCTAATTGAGGTTGTCAGTGAGCACCATAAGAAGTCACAGCCACCTGACATTTTTTAAAATTTTTTTTTTAATTTCCCACCAAGATGGAACAGCATTTGTAAGGCCTTTTTATTCTCAGTTATACATTCATAAGATCTAAAAGTGGTGCTAACATCAATTCATGCTGGTCATAGAACATCACCCCACAGGAGTCTGGCAGAAAAAGAGAGGAAGTGGATGGACTTCGTAGATGCCACAGACAGGCTAGATGAGGTAGATTATGTGTTTTTTTTTTGTTTTTTTTAAATTAACCATTGCTAAACTTCCCCAGTGGAGCTCACAGACAAAGGAGGGCCAAAATTCATTGTGATGACAAATGTTGACATCAGATTATGTGGAATGTAGAGCCTATTAAAATCTAACTGGTGAAAACTATATATATAAAAAATGGGCTGTTAATTATTAAGGCCAATGACCCTCACAAGTCAGCTTTGTCATGAGGTGGATTGATTTGCCACAGTTGCAGTCCCATTTTCCTTATGCTGTTCCTCCTTCGAATAATTCAGAACAGTACCCGTATATAGAAACTGTACACCCTGAGGACATGTTTAGTATTGACATGGGGAAAAGGACCCACACAATAGGAACCGTGAAGGAACAAAGAACTAAAGCAACAAACTTGTTGAAGGAATGCAAGACACTCAAATAACCAAATATTTTTTGTGTGTTTCTTCTGTGCAGGTGCATACACCAGTGTCATCTGAGAATTTTAAATTATCCTCATCTGAGGTAAGTCTCTGCGGTGAAGGGCTGTAATTTATATAGTATATACTCTTAGATACATTTACGTGTTAGTAAGCATCGACTAAAATAAGACTATCCAAGGCCACTCAGTTCCAGGATGTTCAGACTGACAAAATCCATAGTGCACAACAGAGAATCACATACATTTAGATAACAATGGCACCACCCTTGCTGGTCCCTCTCTGCTACTCAAAGACATTCTAATAAATGAAGGCAGCTTTGAATGATGCATATACTTACTGTATGTTTACTCCAGAGGAAGAAAAACATTAGAGATTGGGTAAAAGTGGACAATAAGTGGGTGGGATGGTTTGTGCTTCAGATAGATGATCAGTGTTTGTTCTTTCGCATGCAGCTACCGTGCTGCATTTCCTGTCTACACATTCACTCATACATTCAAAAAAACAAACCAAGGCAACTACAAGGGGCCTGTGAGTTGACTAGGTTAGGGTGTCTCATAGTACCTCCTTTTGTACACCTGAGTTTAGATATGGTTGGAAAAGAAAATAGTTTAAAAAAAGAAAAAGAAAAAAAAAAACACACACACACAACAACCTCTTCTTCACAGTCCTGCCAGCAGCTGCAGTATCCTGTCCCATAGTCAATGGACAAGATGGTAACATTGTATTCAGTGGTCACAAATCCATCCTTTTATAATCCAACTGCTCATGTAGAAGAGGGCTGTCCAGTGTTCTTGAAGGCAATGTCCCCTGTGTTTGACAGGTTGACACAGTGGTTAAAAGGGGTGCCCCTTCTGCAGGAGGTTTAAAGTTCAAATGCTCACACTGGGAAGCAACCATGCTCCTGAAGTGTCCTTTAGCAAGTCGGTGAATTCCTAAGAGTTTCACAGCTATTCTATAGGTGATCTCCATTGAGCTCTTGTGGAGGAGGGCACATGAGGGAAAAAAACTGTTTTCCAAGGCTCAATAACATTTCACATTATAATTCTACTTTGTAGTACCAGCTGCCTGGCTGGATCTTTAAGTCCACTGCAAGACAAAATTTTAGTACAGTGGTAGAATATCAGTAAGAGATATGTATAAAAAGTGTCCCCTCTTCCCAGATGCGGTTGGGTTCACTGCTTTGTCCAGATGTTTGTTGACATCATTTCTGAAAGGAAAACACCACCAATTAGTTAAACAGTGCCTTTTGGGCAGTATTAATTATGTTGTTATGAATAGTAACCTAAAATACAATATGATAAAGACATTATGGTAAGTGATTGCTAGAGACAAGTTTTAACAATGTATATAATGTGTTTATACTTACTTTAATCATAGGGTATCACAATCCCTGTTTACTACCAGGGCCGCTTGGAGCAGCCATCATTTGTTGTCTGTAAATAAATAATCACACTGTTATTATCTCTTGGGGGTCAAAGTTCCACTGCTAGGATAATAATAACCTACAAGCATAATGTTGCTTTATAAAACACATTACTGTTAGACTTAAACACTACTGTGATCATTTTGACTCTGCAAACCACAATTTTC
Organism: Australoheros facetus; assembly: GCA_030220045.1. Classification (NCBI taxonomy): domain Eukaryota; kingdom Metazoa; phylum Chordata; class Actinopteri; order Cichliformes; family Cichlidae; genus Australoheros; species Australoheros facetus. Next base: position 13,448 of record JASGAU010362327.1, read on the forward strand.
TTCTTCATTCTACTGTTATTCATTGTAACTAGGTAATTAAAGTAGTGATAAGAAATGGCCACCACAGTTTCTGAGATTCAAGGTGACAAACTATGTAAGAATTTACCCTAGATGTACGAAGCGTTCTGGGCCCACTCCTCCCTGCTGAATCATCATGCCCTGAAAGTGCCCACCAGGTCGAGGGTGTCTGTACATGGCCATGCGTGTCTGGCCGGGGGAATAGGGAAGCTGCTGGGGCCGCTGCAGAGCTTCGATCAGGTGTGAGTGGGGTCTTTGAGCAGCATATTGTCGTGGATCGGCATATGGCTGACCAGGGTAAGGGGTTCCATTTCCAACTCCGCGGGCCTGAGACATCATATGATGGACAACACCCTGCTGCATTCCTGGGTGTAAGGCTCGAGGGTCGTACATGAAGCCAGACGTCACGTGTGCGGCAGAGGCGGGCGGATGCTGCATATTATGACGTTGAGCAGCAGCATTATGGCTGTCAAGGTCCAGGATTTCTTTAGGGCTTTCAGGTTGCTCTGAGCCCTCGTTATGGGCCCGCTTTGCTGGACTGCCCTCAACGCTGCTGCCTCCACCAGCCTGCTGGTTTTCACACTTCCCTTCCTCCGTGCAGGGAGTGAGAGACCCTACTTCAGGCAGTGGGCCTGGGGAAATCAAACTTGTACCACTTGAGCCTTCAGACCCCAGTGGTGACACACTGCTCTCCTTCAGCTGACCATTAGCTCTGGCACTGGCTACAGGTAGGTAGGCATTCTGTGGCATTGCCTGGTGAGACTGATAATGAGGCCGATGCCACTCCTCTGGAGGGTAACCCCCTCTACCATTGGCTTGGTTATGGGCTTGAGCTTGAGGATGAGGTTGGGCATAGTAAGTCTGCTGGTGGTACTGATGAGGTGGGTGCATACTGCCATGACCATGAGGGTGCTGTTGGCCTGGCATCTGGTAGGAGTAGGTTGTCCCTCCCTGCTGCTGGTAGCTGGTGTTGGGAGCAAGATTGTGGAGAGCATTAATGGGCTGGTTGTGATATGGGTGGTGAGCAGATGGAGGTATGGGCCTATTCATGTTTGCCCGGTTGTAGTGTGGAAGTGGGGGGTCCCCCATGCCATATGCACTCATAGGTCCATTTTCCAGGCTTTGTGAGTGAGGGGGCACTTGCCCATTTGGTGGCCCACTTGGAGCCTGTATACCCACCAACTGGGTTTGATGGTTATTTGGACTAAAAGCTGGGTGTTTATAAACACTATTTGGCAGCCCAGATATCATCCTGGTGTGCTGTGGAGACATGGTAGTGCCTCTTGTGTCCAACCTTGTTGTAGGCTCACTGGGTCTTTGATCTCCACGATCTGCTGGGCTGGGCTGAGAGGGTAATAGAGGGGCAGGATGGCTGGGTGGAAAAGAAGTGAGGGGGGCTGGGTGTGGGGGTCCAGGCTGGGATCCTTGAGTAGCACTCTGTGGCATTCCATGTATGGGGCTATTCTGTGTAGTGCAGTGTGGTGAGATGCTTTGGGAGACACGTTGAGAAGTTAGCAGAGAATTGTGTTCCTGTGTATTCTGGTTCAGAGGCTGGGAAAAGCTCTGAGGGTGGCTTTGAGGAGAGGTACTATTTGCCTGAGGTTGCTCATGTTTTTGGATGTTTTGCTGCGGTTTGCTTTCCTGATGTACATTCTCTGTGACTTTTAAGTTCTCTGGTATTTGCTGAGAGGACTTTTGAGCTGCTGCAACATCCAATGGTAGGAAGTTCTGGGAAAGAAGTCCAGGGCTTGGAGCATGTGGCTGTGGACTGTTTGGTCTATGCTGTGAAGGATTGGCTGGAGCACGATCAGTGTTACTTGAGTTAGAATTGGATGAAACAGGAGTCGTACTATTACTTTCAGCCCGACTTTCATTGGCAGAGTGTCCTTGGCCATCTAAATGACTCTCAGTTGAACTCTGTGTGACTGCTGGTCTTGAAGGATTCTCTTCTGATCTGGCCAGGGTTGGGGCTGGGGGGCTCTGCATTCTATCCACTGGTCCACAGTAATGTCCTGTGGGACTAGGTTTGGATGGGTTCTCTTGGTTAACTGGAAACATTCTTTTGTGTGATGGGGCTTCATCAGAAATATTGTTGGCAACCATCTTGTTCTCTGATGATGTGCCTGTTAATGCACAGGAGAAAAAAAAAAAAAAGAAAAAAAAAGGAAAACGGCATTAAAAAAAGTTGTTAGACTGACGTACTATGATTATAAGTACAATGTATAAATTCTCTTATTTATACTACTTTTCCATAAGAATTACAATACAAAACAAAAATAGGACATAGAAACATTTGAAAGATTGCCCATGAGGCTGAACTGATTACACTCTTTTGTTCCTTCAAAGAAAACCGTAAAAATGTAACCAAACTGATGTATATTCAATTTGCTGCTTATTGTGAGAAATAATTAAAGACAAAATGTAGGAAGCACTTGACAGAAAGAAAGGAGAGAAGATGGTGGCTGTGCTGATTAACAAATGAGACACTAGAGTCTAGTGTTCAATCATGCAAACTGGTGAAATGTTGCAATAGAAGGTCAGATCTACCTTTGGGGTGCAAGTCTGTCTGTTGGGAATGCTGTCTGTCTGAGCCTTTGTCTTGAGCAGGATGCAGCAGCTGAACCTCAGGGGTAGGGGGAGGCTGTTGAGAGGGGTGAGCTGGGATGCTGCCAATTTTTGATGGGGGCCCAGGCTGCTGAAAGTTGCCTATGTGCTGATGAGGGGCACCAGCAGGGGGTCCAGAAGAGGCTGACAGCTGCTGCAGGGCCAGCATCTCTGGGCTTTCCAGCATGGAAGCCAAGCGTGTCCTGCCAGAGGAGTCTGAGTGGGGCACAGTGGGACGTGCAGACATGAGCCCCGGGGAGCTAGCTGCTGCAGTCATTTGATACTGGGCATTGGAAGGATGGTTGGGGTATCCAGCAGCCTCTGGCCACGGTTTATGGCCCACTGGAGGGGGGATTCCACCATAACTAAAGTTGCGTTGGTTCACCATGTTTGGATCCTGAATAGGCATGCCACTGGGCCTCTCCTGGCCCTGTTGATTCATACCAGTCCACATTGTAGCTAGCCCCATGCCAGTAGGTCTCAAGCCTGGGTAGTTGTGCTGAGGTGCTCCATCTGGCCCTGAGAACCTGTTGCCCATAGGATGCATGGTGTGGCCCCCTGGACGGTGGTGGGATGGGTATATGCTGGCTTCAGGAGGAGGTCCAGGCTGTAGCGCCATGGGACGTGGCCCCAAGCATGGGCCATGAGTCGGACCCATGTAGGAGTGCTGCTGTTGGTTTGGATCTGGGCCCATTGGATACCTAGGACCCATGTGGTGTGCCTCCATCATGCGGTGCTTGGGAAAACAAGGAAAATAAAACATCAAATTTCAGGTTTTGTCTCTTACAACAGCATCAAGATACAGAAGTCCCGCTGCCACATTTAAAAAAAAAGAAAGAAATTTTTTTTAAAACATTTTAGGTGTAATTGGTCAAACATACCTGCATGTTAAAGTTGTGTGGCAACTGGTTTAAGTTGGGATCTCTGTGTCTGGAAATGTGAACTGGGTAGGCAAAGCGGGGATCCATGGTCATTCTTTGGGCATACATGTGTGGACCATGAGGACCAGGCGGACCAGTTGATTGACGGAGCTGGAAAGAAAGAATTATATATTTTTCCCCCTACACTTCAGACAGTAATTCAGGAAAAAAAAAAAATGATGAAAATGTTGATGACATGATGGCTAAACTATAAAATAAACATTTTTTGGAAACACTAGAGGGGAAAAAAGTTACCTGTTGCCCTGGATGATACAAGCCCCTGATTTCTCCTTCCCGGACATGTTGCTGGCTTAGAGGCAGGCTGTGGGGGTGAGGGGGGCCATTAGACCAATGAGGAGGATGAAGCAGTCGTGCCAGGTTGGTGTCCTCCTCTGAAGGTGCGCTACTTTTGCCCTTTTGTGAATTTCGCTTACGTTGTACTTGCTCTGTTGCTTTAATCAAACTTTCAGGTCCCAAATGTTTACTGCCACGGTTGCGTTTTTTGTCCTTGCGCTCCTTATCTTCTCGGCTAATGTGGAACTCCTCATCTGTGTCGCCATCCTCTGACGGAAAGTGTTTTAATAAGGCTCGGCTAAAACAGCGTTCCAAAGACTCTGCCATGATCGTGTATTCTGGGGACAGACATGAACATCGGCTATTCTTTTATGATTAAAACACAAAGAAGCTTTTACATAACAGCACATCATCTTCACCTAATTATCACACAGACGAATCACATGCCTACATCTACTCATGTACACTCAAAGAATAACTTTTCATATATATGCACAGTCACTCAAATTCCAGACCACAAAGTATGCCATATACCTGCAGAACACAAAAATGCTGCCATGTCCTACCCCAATGCTAACCAGCTGACCAAGTCAGAGGGCGTAGTTTGACCCCTGCTCTTCCTACCCCTTCCTTCTCCTCTTGCCCCACCCTGGGCCTCCTCACCACTCACCTCCCCCCTATCCCTGGGGAGAGTATTCAGTTAGATGGATGGCTCCAGACAGGGGGCTTAGGGACTGGAATGTCTCTCTGGCACTGCAGGACTTGAATCCCCCTGAGCACTAGAGCACAACTCAATCACTCCCCATTAATCACTGTCAAGGCTGCCCTTGCCCCGGCCCCAACACAGTACTAAGTCCGGCCCCCTTTCTTTTGCAACCTCTCCCACTCTCACCCCCTGTGTCGAACCCCAGAAAGATGCATATGAAATTCTTTCTTAAAATGTATCCATATTGCAATGGATTTTGATGTTTTACACAGAGACAGAACCCCCCCCCCACACACACACTGGATTAGAACAGGTATGCTTTTTGTAAAACTGTTCATTTACCGCTGTCTTCTCCATTGTACTCGACGCAGTTTTCAAACATCAGCTTCACGTCGGCAACAAAATCTTCCTTAGCAACATACTCCCCGTTATTGAGCTTCTTCTCAATCGTGGATAGGTCCATGGGAGTCTGAAATAATTAGAAAAATAAAATTACAGCAATTAAATTTCTCAAACAATAAACATCCATCCATTTATCCTCTTCAGTTTGTGTATAAATGTATTAGTTAGAATGCAAACCAGACTCATACCATCATTAAACCAATGCCTCACTATTTGCGAAAACACGAGTAGTCTGTACCTGGATGATTTCGTGATAATTTGGAGCGTAGGACTCATCAACAGGCTCCAAGAAAGGCCAAGAATCTTTATGGGCTTTCAGGGCTTCAAGCACTGAAGAAGAGAGATTAGAAACGAACAGCAATTAGAAGAGACATTAATGCAGAGTGACTTTGACTTTACAACTTTTGTTCCTGCATGTAAACCCAATACAACTCTAGCCTTTTAAGATACTTAAGTGATTTAGAAATGCTGCTGACACAATCTTAATTTGAAAATTTGAGGAATGCCATAGACATGAGAAAGGGAGAGACACGGCACTCAAAGAGTCCTAAACATAGATTTATGAGAGAATGATGCAACAGCAAATTTGTTGATACTGATGTAACTTGTACTGTTCAAATAAGTGTCCAAGTGTTACCAGGATGGCTGAGTGTCTGGCTTGTCTCTAGAAGAATTTTGGTTTTAGTATGGTAAGGAAAACAGTGTCGCAGACCTCCCACATCTGGACATTAGTTATAGCAACTCACAAAATCTAAACAAACATAGTTAAGCTCACATATAGTTTGTGGTTTATTACTGTTTGTGTGGATGCCCCTAATATTAATCACTGTGTTACAGTGTTGTTTTTATGTTGATGTGCTGATAGGAAACCTAAAGTCCTGATAGTCATACATAGAGGCTACTGCTTGGGCACAGTCAAAGGAACTCCCCAGATCCTAATCTGATCGAGCATCTAATAAGCTAGAACAAGCTGAACTAAGCTGGACTAAGCTAGATCCCTGGAGGCCCCACCTCAGATCCACTGTTAGTGCTCCAGTGCCAGACACCAAAGGACACCCTAAAGAGGTTTTGTGTCTATGCCCCAATGGGTCAGAGAGTCGTTCTGGCTCCACAAAGACCACCTTTTACTTGTGTGTTACTTTGAGTAATAGTTCCAATTTATTGTCAACCCAGGCAAAGAAACCTCTGGTCTTACTTTCTGCCACAGCAGTTCTTTTGAGGTACTTTCTATAAGCAACCAACTTCTGCTTCCTGTTTACGTAACCACACACCTGCCCGGTTTACTTGAGTTGTCATGTGATATGCATTTACAGGCATGTTAGTACAGATGGAGATAATTTGACAAATGCTTATCTGGTAAATGAAAACATATTAGTGTGGCTGTAGCCTGAAATAAATCAGCACTGTTCAGTAACCATTCTGCAGACATACCTTTATAAAGAGCAGTGTAGTCGTCATCAATTTCATAACTGAAATGTCAAACAGAGGGCGTGTTAGAAAAAGAAACAAAAAAAGCAAGCATGAGTCATTTAAGTAGAAAGCTAATCTGAACAGATGTGAACAGCCTCCTACAATTCTTTATTCTTGCGCGCTCTGTGGACAGGAGAGGATGGCTCTAGATTCAGGAGTTCAGGTGGCAGTTCTTTTCCTTGAGACAGCAGCCAGGCCTTTTCTTCTCGCATCTTCCGCCTTTTTGCACGCTCTGACAGAAAATGATGAACACGGGGTGGGAATTAGAAGCACAAATAATTAAAAACACCAGTCTCAGGAGAGTACAGGCAAAGAATGTTTGAGTGGTTATTCAGACCCTACAGTTACAGTATAAATTGCTGTCTATTGAGACTGTCAGGAGAGTCAATGAAAACCAGGCCTCAGATGTCAGACACAGCAGCAGCTCAGATAAGTAGAAGGGGAACGATTCATCGGCCATCTTTTCTTAGGCCAAGTGGATCAAAAGAGCAGAACAGAGCACAGAGTGCGCATATGCATAACCGCTTTATCTTCCAACATGAAAGGCACAGAGGCCTGGCAGCTCCCCTGCTGTTTGGATTAAAGATGTTTGAAGGAGGATTCCACATATGCAATCCACATAGAGTGTAGGCCAGGTCTTGCTGTTCATCTATAATACATTAATGAGGCTCCTCTACTGAAGCACAATCAGCAGTTTATTAACCCTTGACAGATGACATCAGAGAAAAAGAAGTGATCCTGTGATTAAAGGCCCTGAACATTCCCTTTCAGTGTCTGTGTACTACACATAAATCTCAAAGCTTCAAATGCTGCAATGCTACTGCAGATTTTTCAGCCGCCAAGAGCCAAAGCACAGCAATGAAGATGTGAAAAGTCTGTGTGTGGAGTGCCCTTCACAATACATTCTGCCCTTGACAGAGCCTCTTACCTGCTGCTGACAGATGACTGATGAGAGAATGTGAAATTACTGCTGCTTCTTGATATCTGACAACTTTCTGCATATACTACCAGGTTTATAACAATTTAGATTTCAAAGTATAGGTATTTTTTGCACAAACACCAGCTTAACAGTGTGCTATTTGTTTTCCATCTATTTATCTTACCCTCCACAGCTTTGATCTTCTCCAGCTTCTCTCTCTGCCGCTCTTCCTGCAGAAGCCTTTCCTCTTCTCGTCTCTGCTCGGCCAGCAAAACCTGCCTGTCCAGCTCGTCATCTTTCTTCTTCTCCTCCTCCTCTGTTACAGCCTTGAAATTGTCCTGGATGCACACACCCACACACAACTCTATTAGTCCACTCTTCACTCGTGACAGCAAAGTTTGCAATGAAAATGTGCAAGCAGGGTTAGATGTTTAGAAAACTGTATGGCTTCTATGCATAAAATAACAGCCATAATGTACAGAAGCAACCCAGACTGTTGATAAGACCTAAACCAAAATACACAGCTGGGGAGAGAACAAACATCTCACTGTGCTGCATTTAAAACAAAACAAAACAAAAAACCAACAAAAGCAAACTAAAAAGTGGATGGCTTATTTGTACTTTGTATTGTTAAAATCAACCAGCATAGCTTTTTTCGACCCTGTTAAGTGTGCAGTACTATCTAGAAAAGCATAACAGAGACAAACGCTCACCCTCTCCTCTTGATTTATGTGATTATGAGAGAACCGTTGTGATACGCGAACTGGGTTTGGGTCCAGCAGCTTCTGTTTCTGCTCCCGCTCCTGAAATAAAAGAGAAATTAAGTTTGGCTCTGCTCCTCACACCTCTTCTGAGATATCTTTTTCCATGTACCAGTGAGATGGACAATAACAAAAAAAGGGAATCATGAATTAGAAACTTTTAATATTTGTACCTGTAACGTTTGTAAACATTTGTGTCATCTACAATGGAACTCAAAACTTCCTTTTAAAATCTCAAACAGTGCTTTTGAATATGCCCATAATTCATTTTGTCAAGCACCACACACAACCCAACACACTGACAGACCCTCGGGTGTTGTGGTGGAGCAGTGATAGAGAGGTCACTGATTCTGCTCTCCCCTCCCCCAAGTAACAACCTCTTCATTGCTGCCTAGTCTCCCACCTCTGCCTGGGGCCAACAGAAGGCTGCGTCAGAAATTCAAATCATTGCAAAAACCACAACCTGTGTTGATGATTAGCTTGAGGTAATGTAAAGGCATGATGTGTCTGTTCTACAATAGCCAATCTTGCAAATTTTGAGCAGAGAATTTTTTGATCGTAAAAATATAGTATATAACAGATACATTTTGTCACATCAATGACATATCAAGGATCCGGTTATAGCAAATAGAAGGGAAACACCACCCAACAGAGAGCTCTAAGTGGTTTCTCTGAAATCCTGTTTATATCGGGGACTGCCCTCTGCAGCTTATGTCAGTTCATCCAGGATGTAGGACTATAAAGACCTGCCAGCCTGACAGCAAACTAGGCAACAAGTAGCCTGAAAATGCATTTTTAAAGTCAGTCTGTGAATGCAGGTAAGGAAGAAAACAATGAAAGAAGGGGGTTAAAGATAAAAAGGAAAGACAGATGTTTATAATCTAAAACGCGTGCCCTCCGCAACTGTATAGCTACTTTGCAGACAGAGGGACTCCAGATAATGTTTGGAAGGAGAAAAAAAAAAAGAAGAAAAAACCCAGGTCTGATGTTGTCCCAAGCTGCCCGTCCTGACATGTACTTAACAGTCCACTTCGGACAGGTTCTTACTGGAAATACTTGCTGTAAAGCAAGGGAGCAGCGCAAGCCCATGCAGTCACTAAATTCATGAGGCAATTACCTGTGTACCTCTGTACTAGTGAGCTGGCAGGCTACAGATGGCTTAGATCCAGTTGCATCAGGCAATTGTGTTCTCACATTTGCCACCATCTGGTAATGTGTAGAAAAGTTTGGGGCTCCAGTGCACGTGTACTCATCAACAGCTCTTGTGCCCCCACACAAATCTCTGCCTTGTCTTAGCAGGAAACACTGACATCTCCCCAGGCTTCACAATTCCTCCTTATATTACCACAAGTCTCTCCCACCATCCAACATTCACACACAGACACGATTGAGCGCCTCTGGTGTCACCACTTAGAGAGGTCGACCGAATCCTGCAGCACAGCAAAGCTGTCACTCAAGAGGCTCCATCCTGCCTCAAGGTGAGCTCTTGCTTGGGCTGTCAGTGCTTCGTGAAATGGCTGATGACAGCAGACAGACATGTGGAAGGAAAGATTTGGGAGAATGTACACACTGTATCTAGAACGCTCGTATGAACACAAAGATAGATATTTATAGCCATACATTCGACACTAACAGATACTTGGTGAGAGAGGAGAGAGTGACCGAGATCGAGCAAGACAAGCAAGCACAGGTTAAGCCCACAATCCTATAAAACGCTCATGCGAAACAGATCGCCACTCAGGCTGTACACAAACTATATGTGCAACTTTGAGGAAGCTGTATATCAGACAAACACTTTCCCCTTTGCTGGTTGTTTAATATGTAAAACAGGAAACTTTTCAGTTTTCTGCACTTTGTAAATTAGAACTGGGTTTTGGATGATTGAAGCAAAAATCTGTGATTTAAAGATCTTTCTTTGGGCTCTGGGAAATTTTAATTTCACAAGAAAAGTTTGTATAAAACCAGGGGATTATGAAGTTTCAAATATTACAACTTTTTAATTTCACAGCACTGACTAACAAACAGAAATAAATAAATACATTTTTGAAATGTTTTAATTTCTGGTTGCCTAACCTGTGTTTGGTCTAGGCAGCAAATCAAGGGCAGAATCTGTGCAGGATCACAGTGGCAGTATAATTATTATAATTACTAAGCAGGGCATCTTAATGTGATCTCCTGCTGTGTGATCTATATTACATATAAGAAGAGCACTAGGGGAATGTACTCACTTTTAATTGAGTCTGTTCCTTGAGCAAATTTAAATTAATCAGTTTTCCCCCCATACTGTGATCATGTTTGACAGAACGCACATAAAGTGAAGAGAGCTGTCTCTTGACGTTTAAAGTGCTGCAGTGGAATGTCAAGCCCTCATAAATACCAACAAGCCAAAAAGATCTATTGTAGCTCCACTTATATTGTGTAGTGAAGCTATCGATAGATTTTTGAAGGCTATATGAAGTGTGTATGAGTAGTACAGCAGAGTATAAAACTGATGAATGACTCAAATTCATCCACTGCCCATTTGCCATTGGTGAGTGACCTCTCTGACATCAGAATACCTTCAGGATTCTTTACTTCATTGCTGATGACAGAAAAAGGCTCAACGTGTTTCTATAGCAACAGCCACTGCTGGTTATACATCACAGGAGCAGACAGCATCCACTAATCTTCATACAAACGGGTGGGATCAAAACAGGGACCTACATTTCCTTGACCAGCTGTAGCAATCAATGACTACTGACATACTGGAACAGAGCACAAAGAGTGTGTGAGTGTGTGTGTGTGTATCATCTCCCCTTGAAGCACCAAGATCTGAGGTAAATGCACATAACATATGGCCAAGCCTAAAAAGCTGACTAGGGACCAGCCTTCCTTTACTCCACCTGTTGTGCAGTTGGCACAGGCAAGACTCTGGGGTCTCAGAAACAACTTTTGTAAGACAACAGAACATAAAAGCAGAACAGAAAGTTGAACAGAAATAAAGGGACCTCAAAGTCTCAAGACCTTAGATTAGATCAAGCAAAAAACTAAACTAGTTGAGGTTCTTGTGGCTAGCCAGTTTAGATATTTGCAGTTTGTTGGTGAAAGCATCGTAACAAAGAAAAGCGTTATGAAAACAGACAGTAGCAGCCAAGTATACATGAGTAAAATTCAATTTGCATATTCAAATGTTAACACTGTCACATTTGGGATGTCTCATTTTGCTGTTTATGAGCTGGTATTTCATCAAATCACCCTGGTGCTCATGACTGTCACACAAACAAGGACAAATCTAAGTCTGTGCATAATTGCTTTCATATTAATGAATCCACAGCCCAGCAAAAGACAGAAGAGACATAGAAGACATTATATAGTACTGTAATGGAGACTGATGGTAGTGTCTCTGGTGTCTGACCTTGTGCTCAATCATGTTGCTGATCTCAGGCAGGAAGTTTTGGCTAATGACACGGTAGAGGTGGCGATCCTGTGGGGAGGTTTTGTCCTTGATGCTTTCTGCCAGACTGAGCCATTGTTCCTCCGTATCACACACGAGGGACCAAGCACCCCGCTTGCGGCCTGGGAAGGAAAATAAAATAAAAAGGGATAGGGGGGAGAAGGGAGATACTGGATCATTGATTCTAGTAAAAAAAATAAATAAATAATGCGGACACAATTAAGGGAGCAAAAACTTTTGGTCAGAACTTAAAGCACAAGGATTCTTTGATTGAAGTCCTTTTACCTGTGGTTGGGGGAAGGTCCTCCAATCCATGTTCTGTCTTCACCTCTGGCACATCACTTTCCACCTCACTGTAAGAAATAACGAGGTTAAATAAAATATATCCCTACAAAGAACAGTATGCTTAAAAGTAGCTCTAATATCAGAACTGCTTTCCTGCACTTTATATTCTCTACTTTTTGGAATTAATTAAAATTCCTCACTACACATGTGGTGAGAATATTGTTGAGAGAGTGTATGCCAGAAACACACTCGATTAATCATTTGTTAACTTTCGAGCCCAGCAGTAGAATAAAGGTTAAACCAACAACTGACTGAACACAAAGGACATGACAACCCAGGTCTTCAAAACCTGACTGGGCATCATGTTCTAGATCTTCTATTTTTTGTTTTAGTACATTAACATTTCTGCAATCAAAAGCCCATATGGGAAACAGAAGAGACCAGTACATCTGCACAGCACATGCACAACTCTGCATGTCTGTGTGTATGCATTACCCTGTTAATACTGACAGCAAAGTTTTGTTTTGCTGTTTTTTCTCTCACCTTGGTGAATCTTCTAACTTTCTCTTCTTTGGTGGTCTTCCCCGTTTCTTTTTCTCTGGTAATGTTAGATCAGTTGTTTCANTATAGCCTGTTAACATGGGTAATTAGGAATGAAAGACAACTATAATCAACCTCTATAATTAATCCTTAAGCGGACTATAAACAAGTGCCAAAATATTATTCTAACTACAAACTTCAATATGCAGTTAACTGCAGATCATTCATTCCTTACTGACAAAAAAGGGGGGGGAAAAAAAAAGCACCTATGATACTTACCTGAGCTTTTCTACTTTCTTTTTCACTGGCTCTTCTTTGTACATACGAGTGCCATAAAAGTACCAGTAGAGGGCTCCATTTCCATCCTGCCCCAGGGGTTCGACCCTCAGGCTGTCTGCATCAAGCCCCTAGAGGAGACGGGGGTGGGGAGATAACATTTCTTAAATCATATGTAGTGTGTCATTACAGGATGATGTCATTTAGCTCTTTGAGCCTATAGAGCTGTGAATCATGTGTCGACACAAAGCACTTCCAGTATTTTGTTGAGTCTTCATGAATTATAAAAATCTTATCTCTAGGGAAAGCCATCAAGTATACCATTTTAAAATTAGAAACGGAAGGACAGTACAGCAGAAAAGCCCCTTAGGTTATGGTAGTAAATATGCTTCTGAACAACAGGGAAATTAAAATCTTGTGCTCTTATGCGACAGTAAAATGACACAGCTATTCAGAGACAAATATATCTGATAATGTAGAACAGCTGGGTAAATTCAACTTTGTTTTTTTTACTTTTTACAAAAAACGAAAAAAAAGAAAAGAAATTTTTAACAGTACACATGTACTAAACTTGGCAACACTAATGGAGCATCACTGATGTTGGTGGGAACCTTTTAATTATGCACAATTGTTGAAGTTTAAACTGCTTTTAATCAATTACATGTACCCAAATTAATATATTCATTTAGTTGCTGATTTGGTGTACCTTAAGCAGGTCAAAGACATCAGCAGCATCCAGACGGTAGTCGCAGAGCCGGTGTAGCAGTTCCACCTGAGTGCGAGGGGGTAAACTCTCAAAGGGCCCGTCTCGAAGAGGGTTGGGTTTCCCCTCTTCCAGCTCCCACCGGTAGCTGATGATGTCGTCCAGGTAACTGCTAAATGCCTGGGGGCTAAATGGTACAGCAGTCTTACTCATCTCTGTCTATTCTGTTGTTTTCCCCCCATTTATGTACAAAAGCATCAGACATTCTAGTACAGAGCCTCCCCCTGTATGGATTTTTTAAAGTCACTCTAATGAGTTAGCTATACCTGGAGTAAATTTGTACATTCATGCATCTGATGATGCATCTGAAGATGATCAAATCAGAATTTTCTAAATCACAATTACCCATTAGCTACAGGTTTAAAAATAATCCTGACACAGGGCTTCATTTTTGTACTGAGATTTGTCTGAATGGATAAATTCAACCAATTCAATTGCAAATCTTGGCATTGTAAATCCAACACAGCATGTTTCAGTACAAACTAGCTTCGCTTTCCAGGAAACAGGCAAAGTTCATACTATCATAGTGGCTGGAAAAATAGAGGAGGCGGGGCTGGCAAAAAAAGAAAAGAAAAAAAAGAGAGACTAGTTTCTTTGAATGGGAGTTGTGTTGTATCTATGGGTGAGAACTGGTAAATAAATGTTGGTTCCGGTTCAGGTCTAGCCGATTAATCTGTACCTTTCAGTTCCAGCTCAGATGAACAGAACAAGGGCTTGGGGCAAGGGTGAGCATCTATGTAACAGCGTAGAGAAAGAGGGAGAGGAAAAAAAATGGCTTATCTTGAAAGAGCAGCGTGCACTTTTCACACAGCTGCAGGCTCGCCCCTCCTCACTACCCCATCTCTCTCTCCTCTTCTCTGTCCCTCGTTTTCTTCAACATCCTCCCACCCTTCTTTCCCCCGCTCCGGCAGAGCGTTTAACGCGTGCGGATGAAAAGGGCAGCTCTGTGAAAGGCCAGGGCTGAGCAGCCACCCCCAGGATGCCAGCGCCTGTCCAGTCCAATAAAGCAGGCTGTCCTCCTGTTACCGGCTGCCTGGGTGGAAAAACTGGATCATTCCTGCCTCTATGCTTATCACTTTACTGTACCCCTATTCTACTATATAATGATGGGTTAGATTAGGAGGCGTATTGAAGGGGAAGTCCCATGAGAGGCCAAACACATTTGTTGTTTTGAATAACAGCCTCTGCTTCACGTTCACTTTCTCCCACCATTTGATCACAAAGGATAGAAAAAGTTTCTGTGGTTATGCTGCTTTCATATCTCTGACAGTAGAGCATTATGTCACCATACCACCATCACTAGTTTAACTCTCCATATGGTGACTAAGTTCTGACTCCTCAGTGAATTACTACACCTGTGACTCAGACTTCCTATGAAGGCTCCTGGGTGGTATGACTAATCTGAAGAAGATGGAAAGAAAAGTTTGCTCTTGACAGCTACACATTTAAGTAAAAATGGTAATTCGTTTCCACTGTGCCTCTTTGTTTAAAAAAATGCAGTAAATGCTTTAGCTTTTTCTTACAGACACATTCACAGCTACACTCTAAATTTCTACACAAGTGCAGTTTTAAGCAGCAGAAAGATGTGGCTCAGCTTGCGTATATTCATCTACTCTTTTTCAGAACAAATTAACAATATTCTAAATACTGTAACCAAGCCGAACTTTACCAATCTACCCACCTCAATAGAGGTCTGAATATATCATGTTAATTATGTAAGAGTATTTAAAGTTAACATAACCTTGTTGAAGAGTAAGGCTGGATTTAGATTAGAATACAGGGCTGACTTAATGTTCTTAACTGGCCTTACATGTTTAGAAAACTGTAATGACTTTTGCTTTATTTCTTAAATATAAGAAGATTTTGAAGAAAATACATTCTGAAGTACCTTTCTGGCATTTCACTGAATAAAGGATACCTCTTTACTCTACTGAAACTGGACAGCGATCCCAACTCTGACCTCTGTGCATCTCTACATGACATGACTTCAGCCTCATCTGCAACAAGTCAACTCTTATAGTGACATTTTTTAAATCTCTACATTTGAATCCAAATTGGTTCAACCCTGCTTTCTATCATGACTCAAAACTTTCTCTGTAGTCCCCGTCAGACGTATGCTTCTTTTCGGAAGTGACTTGCATCCCCATGCCAGCAAGGTTTCGTGTATGACAGGTTCTTTTTCGATTCTTTACTTACCTGATGTCAGTGCGCTGGTAGCATCCCTGCAACAGACAGGCAACGAGGTCCCCAAGGAAGTCCAAGTCCTGTTCTGACAGGGCTTTCTCCAGTTCCTGTATACAAGGGGACGCAGTCAGTGAACCTGTGAAAAACTACAAGCACTTGTAATTTAACAGACTTAGCAAGAGACAACCATACAAACATACCAGGTTGCAGAATAACGCGACCAGAGAAGTTCATCTTGTAAATAATAACATCTTCAAAAAGGCAAAAGCATTGTGACTGGGAAATGAACAGGTGGTTTTCAATGTATTAAACAATTGTTAGCCACTATACACAAAGTTGTATTTCTCATCAAAATTTTCGCAACTACTGTAAGGTAAGCTGGCAGAGGTAAGTGGGAGGAGAAACAGCTAGAGTTTGCATCCTGTCTTATTAAGGCTTCTTGGTTTGCCTGTGGTTGTTGAGCTGAGGTTCAAGTTTTGTCATGATCCCTCTCCTTCCTGGCTTTGTGTTTAAGTCGTTAAGGTTTTATGAAGCGGCAGTAACTGGCAGAGCAAAATCTAAAAGATCTGAAAGCACCACTGGAAGGATAGCAGGCAGCAGAGGCTCAGAACTACAATACAGATATGCCCCCTCTTCTCCTCTGCTGACCAATCCAAGGCACTGGACACCACACAGCTTCTCCCAGCATGCACAGCTCTCCTTGATCACACCCAAGGACTCTGAAGTCAAGCCAGAGAGGGATGAGAAGGAAAGGGGAGAGCTGAGGGCTGAGAGGAAATGCAAATGCACAGTGTTCCATCAACTGAGTGTCTGTTTCATTTAAAAGCACCCTTCTGCAGGATGTAGAACAAACCCTTCAAAGCTCATACAGACAGCTTACAACTAACCACTCCTCCACCCCAATGGCCATTGCTTTTCACAGCCTCCATCACTCTTGCCTCTTTTTCACAAGTACTACTACACATGTAGTACTTTTGAAAGACCTATAAATGCTGATCTTTACAGTATACACTCCTCTCAGCTTTGAGAAGGAAAAAAAATGTAATACTTTTAATTAAATTATTGTGCTGTCTCCACAATAATCAGTGTACACATCTCCTGGCTGTGGAGAATGACAGAAGCCAGTAGAGAACAGGTCAGCATGATGAAAAACAAAAAGGGGAGAACCATTGACAAGGTTGAGAGAGACATTGAAAAACAGGATAAGATAAATGTTTCTGCTTGAGGCTGAAGCGCATGAAGGAAAAGCGAAAGAAAACATGCATAGCTGTGGTGAGTTTGATGAGAGCAGATAAGACTCAATTTCTTATGATTGAAAAGAACAGCTCATTAGGTTTACAAGGACACTGAGGCTAATTTAAACGCCTACAGAACATATTCACAATACCCACAGACAGATTGGAATGGAGTTTAAGAGTAAGGCTTACACTGTAGGATTTAAGAGTATAAGTGTGTGTGACTGCCAGGAGCAAATCAAAGCCTATTTTAAGTCTTGAAGTAGCCAGACATCTAAGATCTACCAACCTCAACATCTTATACATCTTGTAGTGGTTCAATTGGTATTGATTTGGTGATCAATACCAAGTGTTTTAGATACTACAGAATTAAATTTGTATTTTTGCAGCATTATTACTTGTGCTCAAACTGACACATTTAACAAATCACACTACAAGACCAGCAGTAACGTTGACAGAAACTTTCACACTACTGTAAGCAAGATTTCATTTCAGGGCAAAGCAACTGTGCAGCTTTGCTTGGAGTCATGAAAGTTTGGTTGGAATACATGCCTGAACTGCAATACTGTATACTGTAACTGTACAAGCATAGACAAGGTAGACAGAGCTTTAACAACAGTGACTCATTAAAGGTTTTAATGTGTGCTCAGGCTAGCTCATTAGTCATGGTTTACTCGTGAGCTAAATCTGAATACAAAGACACACTTGGGTGTTTTTGTCTCCAAGCACATGTGCATAGGATGCAGCGAGATCCTGTGTCATGCTTTCTGCGACTTCCAGGTCCCTGTCAGGCAGCCTCTGGGCCAGAGTGAGCCCATCCATCAGAGACAAACTGCACTTTGATCACACTTTGAAAAAAGCTGGGGGCCAAGGCTGTGGAAAGAGTTCAGAGTTGAGTACAGAACAGCAAGTGGAGGGCTCGCTGCAGCCCGCTGCATTAACCCAACTCGTCCCCAACTTTCAAGTGCCATACAGTATCTCAGATGGCAAAGGGAGGGGAAATTACTGTGGTCTATTTGCCCTTTCTTCTGTCACCCATTCATTGGCCAATCCCTCTGTGGCCTGATACTAACAAACACTCAGCATGATAAAGGACTGCAAGGGACACTGCTGCAGCTGGAAATGTCCTGTGAGAACCTATCCCATCAAATAAGCACATGCACACAGAAAGTATCCCCCAAACTAAGTCACTACTAACAGACAAAAACACACCACACCCACCAGAATTCATTCATACATGTATCTCAGCTGTGGTAAAACGATGGGAGTACTTTGACTGCTTCACATTAATGATCAATGGGACTCGAAGATAAGAAAGTTGAATAATTGATAAGCTATAATTTGCATAAATCATTGGGGCAAGCTGTCAGACTTATCACCAATATACTGGTGTGAAAAACAGGCTATTCATTTCACATACTGGGACAAAGATTGGAGGGTGACTCAAGGTTTAGTCAAAAGGTGTGTCATCACTTCACTCCCTCTGTAGGCAGGGCTTGCAATCAGCAATTCACCCTGAAGGTATTTGCCACTTCTTTCACCAGACACCCCTGCTGTTTCTCTCTCTGCTCCTCTCACAGGCTTAACCTCTTATTCCTCTCTTTCACACCATTTTCCTCCCCCTGCCCTGCTGCCCAGTGTCTATGAGGGCCTCTGAGGCATTCTATTATTCCCCTGACAACACCCTTGCTCCACTCTCCACCCCACTCTTTTCCTTTCTCCATCTTCCTTATCTCTCTTCTCCCTCCACACATTATCCACACCCCAGTCAGTTGTTGGCCTCACTGGAACTGAGGCCAAAATAGTAAAGTAGAATGTTAATGACAGGTATTCTTCTCACTACATTATCAGTAAGAAGATGAAAAAAAAGTGCAAATAAATAACCACATCCACTAACACGACTTAAAGTGTTTAAGTCACTGTCTCATCTCTTCAACACAGCGGCAGACAAGTGCAAAAAGTAACACTTGTAGTGACAATGTGGCTAACCGCTTGTTCTTTTCTCCTTTTCAAAAGGCCCAATCACACCTAATGTGTCTTCACAGAATCAGCAGAATAAAATGCCTGCATTCTCACAGTAAGGGTAGAAGTTTCTTATTCACACAAGCAATACCTTTTTAAGTCCCCGTGACCAATAAAAAAAACCACCACCAGTTCTAAATCCCATTATTTTTATGTACCTCTACACAATACCGTTTCTCAAATGATTTCAACTACTACTGCCAGCATAATACTGTGCCTGCTAACACATGACTCCAATCAGCAAATAAGTCACCAGCAAAGCTTACAGACACACACACAAAAAAAAACTGTTTAATGTTCTGGAGAAGAATTTGCTTCATAGATAAAATATGCTGGCATGTGGCAACTTCTAAATGCATCATTCCATCAAATACAGTACACCAATCTTAATTACAGTGTATTTTACTGATACTGCTCACCTAACTGTGAAAATGTAGTAAATGACTGCATGCGCTTTAGCCCACAAAGTGTGTAAATAGCTAGAAACTATGTCCATTGCTCTGTGATAAGAACTTTTCTAAGCATCCTCTGACCTCATTTATCATTTATGTAGTCACTAGAAACACTGTGATTGCAGCAGTTTAAGTATTGCAGTTAGTAGTACATTAATTATTTTGCTAATATTTCTCAAATACTCTCCGCTCTATACTTGGCATGACAGAACCAGTCAGGCAAGCCTGTGCGCACACCTACACATTAAAATGATGCATGTGGGAGATACTTCCACTTAACTGGAATTTTAATAAAAGTATTTAGATACACTACAATAAACAAACTGCTGTTTGGCCAGTAGTCAACACAAGGAAAATGCTGGCCACCTCAATGTCATCCCATCATGATGTTGTTTATAGTTACATTATATTCACGGCCAGCCTCATGCAAGTAAAGGTAAACAAAAGTCTATTTTTACATGTTCATGACTAAGTACGACAGATTTTGGAAAAAGCATGACAGTAAGAACTATAGACATCTCAAGGGCAAATTATCCATGTGCGTTTTTACTCACTGGAAACAAATTAAAGCTATACTTATTTATCTGCCAAAACACCCCGGAATTTGCAGTCACTTCATTTATAAAACCTAAAATACTTGCAGTGGAAAAGGTGAGACAAGTCTCTAGTGCCTAAAACAATTTAATCTATGCAGTTAACCCCTTATTCAAAGAGAAACAATGACAATGATATGCTGTATCTGTGTGCATCCACCTGAGTCAAGATGTTTAAGTCAGTTCTCAATTGTCTCTTTGACTAAAACATAAGCCTGGCTGAATGCCCAGCCTTGGTAACCATGCATCTGTATTTTGACATCAAACGTCATTTAATTATTCCCTAAAAAGCGTTAAAAAAAAAAAAAATCGCAAACATGCAAAACATCCAAGATAAGGAAATGCATTTGGACAAAACAGGACAAACTAAAAGACATGGAGGTAAAGCTAGAACTTCTATATAGTATTGATCCAAAAATACATATGTGCTAAATGTTTAACAGTGAATTGTCAACTGATACTCTGACTGTAGTCCGTGCTAAAGGAGACAGCCACATAACCAGTCACAGCTGTCTCATAAGAGTGGGTCCATCAATGTATTACAGCCAGGCACATCTGCTACTATAGGGGTTACAGCGATATCACTGGGACAAAACACAGTCTCTGACTCGGATACGAATTAGAGTGGTAAATGTTCAACTGAAAGATCACCTGACTTTTTGAAAGAAAGACATCAAGGCTAAAACAGCCAACAGATTTCAATGCAGAGCAGAGCAGCTGCATTTCCAGATAAAAGTGAAATGTGCTTTTCTCAGTGGACACTAATGGACCCATCATGTGTCCCAATCCATATCTTCAAAGAGAGAAAAACTGAGATAAAATGTGTGCATGTGTGTCTGGCCAATACAAGCTGTAGTAGGTGAAAGAGAGAGGTTGTGATAAGTAGTGGTATTTTGTATCAGCAGCTCCAAGGTTAAAGCAGATCCTCAAAGCCTGCAGTATCTGGGGGTTGGCCTCTGGCTACCCTCAGAGCAGACACTTTCCATGCCACTGCCGTTAACAGCTCCTCCGAGGTCTATATCACCAACTGTTGGAGGACGTGTGCATGGCTAGCTGGAGGGGGAAGGGAGGCCTGTTTGTTGTGTAAAGGACTCTTCTCTTCCTCTTCTATGCTTCTTTCTTCATTTCTTCCTCCACCACCCCCTCCCACTTTCAGCTCCTCCAGGAGCCATCATCTGACAACACCCTCCACCCCCGCATGTAACCACCTCCTGCCACATGACAAACACGAACACACTCGTAACACCACAGGAAAACGCCCTCACATCCTCAGGATGTACGGTTCATCTGATCAGAGGAAAGTATCAACAACCTTGTGTTGTTGCCAAATACATCTGAGTAATGCATCGAAACAAAAATCGCATCCTTCATATTCAACTTCTATCCTCGAGATTCTGACACAGTCCAACATTCAACAAATAGAGACTCCAGCAATAATGTAATTTCTTCATGAACATACGTGAAAAGAAAAAAAAAAAAAAAAATTCCACATGAGCTAAACCACAATGTGAGAGCAGGGACAAACACTAACTATACACTAGCAGATTTGAGGTCAGTTTAAGCTTTCTGCTGAGTTTTATTATTATGTCCATGTCATGGCCAGGTGGGGCAGGTGGCTTGGCTGCAGAGAAGAGACAGTGGGAAGCAAGGAGAGGGATGGCCATTGGACAGATCCTTCCTGAGTTGAGCTCGTTCCAGACAGACGGAAACCGTTTGCATGGACTAGCTCGTTGAGTACGTGGGAGAGGGATCATTAAGCCCAGGAGATTGGGAGGCCACCCAGTGCAGCAGAGCCTCTTGTGCATCCACTGCCAGCTTTAAGGACACCAAATCATCAACCTCCTTATATAAAACTGAGCTTCCTGCTTCAGCGGACATCCCAGTGGAACTACATGTACAGGAAAAATAAAGGGTTCTTCACACGTGTATTTGGAGCCTTTAAAAAAAAAAAAAAATCATGGATCTTAATGTCAATTAAAGCTTAACTTTTGCTCTAATCATTTTGTTTAATGAGACATACATCTTTCAAAATGTGATCTGGGAATGTTTTTAGGCCAGGTGGCTATTGAGTGTAGCCTTTGCACTTCCTTTAAATGGCACATTTAACGGGATGAGATATGACACAACACAGTCTTTTATGCTGCATTCCCATTAGTACCTACTCAGTGTGGCTCGATGCGGCACCGTTTGCAAGCATTTCCATTAGTACCTTGTACCAGATACTTTTTTAGTACCCACTCAGCCGGGGTTCCAAGCGATCCGAAAATGTGACGTCAAAGAACATACCTCTGATTGGCCAGGGAATGTCGTCACTAGCGGAGTCACGAAAGCAACTCCTTCACCAGAATCAACTGCGGCATTTTTAAAACCCAACAGC
This sequence comes from Australoheros facetus, assembly GCA_030220045.1. Taxonomy (NCBI): domain Eukaryota; kingdom Metazoa; phylum Chordata; class Actinopteri; order Cichliformes; family Cichlidae; genus Australoheros; species Australoheros facetus. Next base: position 35,702 of record JASGAU010362327.1, read on the forward strand.
AAGAAACTGGAGGCATGCAAACCAACACCGTGGTTGAAGGAGGAGGTGCAGACATTTCTGTGCTTGGCGGGAGATGAGACGAGAAATGAGAAAGTTTATCATGAGGTCTCCGAGCTAATGGCTGATCACGGGTACCAATGCACAACACAGCAGTGTAGACAAAAGCTAACACACTTTGAGTCGCATACAAATTACATCACAAGACTTCTGGTCGCGGTGCTATATCGACTCCAGCCATACTGAGATGTCCTCAATTGTAATGGAAACAAAACGGTGGCGAATCGTGCTGAGTCAAGTCGACCCGCGCTGAGTAGGTACTAATGGAAACGCGGTTAAGACTCCAGTTCTTTGAAATCAGCCTGGTGTGTCAAGGTCCTGACTTTCACAAATGATGGTGCAAGAGCTCCCAGGGCACTTTGGCCATGTTCATACCAACATTAGCCCCTGCTTGAAGGAACCCAGCCCCCTAATTAATTTGAACACTACTGAGGCATCAGGGATGGAAGAAAAAAAAGCAGGGCCTTCCAGTCATTCTGAAAACCTACAGCATAACCTGACGTGCACCTCCCTAGAAATGTAATTATACGTTGGGTCTGCAACGATTGTGATTGGCCTGTTCAGCGCCACCAATACCTCCTATGCATTTCTGGTTACTTTTTGCCAGTTTTTAAAACTTATCAGTGAGAGAACAATTGTCATCTCAGGATAAGGAATAATAATCATAGCATCACTATAAAAGGATTCACAAATATCAGCAAATTCCTGGAGAGAAATTACTGAAACTATCTAAATGGATGTGAGGGAACGCACAAAGAAATGAAAAACTAGAGGGACACCTTGCACAAGCCGACAACTACATCGGCCACTACGCTGGTTACATTGTAGGCTCTAAATCAGGTATAACCCTCACCAACACCCCTTTTCCTTGTATTATGTGCCAACTCAGCAGTGTTCTAAAATATTTCAACTCCATCTGTGTATGTGAGGAAAACAATGCAGTTGCAGTTTAATACTTCAGGGATTCTGTGGCATCTGTCCAGATACCAGTCATCATTTAACTCATACCAATCCCAGGTTCCTAGTGTTATCTTGAAAACAGTATTGCATTGGCAAATTCTGTCCATAGACAGGCAGACACATGAACACATACTCAAAACTGCCTCTCTGGCTTTTCCCACTACAGTAGCTGCCTCCAGGACATGATTCTGCCATTTTGACCCCCCCACCCCACACACACACACTTGATGAAAGCTACACTGTCCGTAAAAACTGTCTCTATGTTGTCTAAATGCCTTAACTGCTGACTTGAGTAACACTATCCCACTGGATGAGATCTGCTTTGGTGAAGTTCTCATCACACTGTTTCTTTAACACTTCTGATCTCTGCTTCACAACGAGCTGCAAAGATGCAAAGTGAGAATGCAAAACTAAAGGGATGCTATCCCAGACTGGAGACAGAGAGAGGGAACCATGGGGAGCTGCAACAATAGAACTGTGAAGAAAAACAGTGTATGTGCCCTTCTACCTCCCCCTCTGTGCACATAGTCCCCATGTGAAACCATCTGATGCATGTACTGCTGCTCTCACTTGTCAATCACAACTGGGGGAAGGGGAGCAGCCTATTACAAAGCTCTCCACCCACCCCACACCCACACCTACACAGTGCATGCACGACAGGGCATTAAAAAAAAAAAAAAAAAGGACATGCAAAAAGGTT
>JASGAU010362328.1:7801-27902 GCA_030220045.1 Australoheros facetus
CAGGCAATGGGAAAAGCTGCGAAACACAATGAGCCAGCACAGGCAGCAAAGACAAATACTGCTTCCTAGTAAACATCTAAACTAGGACTGAAGCTTTTAAGAAAAATCAATTTTGCAAGCAGGAAGTGCAATCATCTCATGTTTATGTATCAAGGATAGGCAAAATGCATTTTTTGTGATTAGCAGCAATGTCATTCTAATTTTTGTTTGTTACAAGGAAACTCCAGAGAGCAACTGTAAAACAAATAATGTGCAGTATAGAATAAAGCTGGGTGGTGGGTGATGCACTAATGTCAAGACTCAAACAAAAGTGTGTTTAGTTCTTTATTTCACCATTTTATTCATTTTTCTTGTGAAATATAAATTGATACATTTACCCCATTAATCCTCTTTAAATCCTTAAAAAAAGCTACACCTCCTGTCAGCATCTATTACAAAAGATCTCAAGTGTAAAATCCCCTCTTTTTTTTGAGCTGTCATGAACCAAAGAGGTTGGAAATGACTACATTAGTTTAATGCTCACCTGCACACTTGGTCCTGCTCACGAGAGGAGGTCCAGGAGGACCGGTTCCTCCCTCGCCCGGTCGTGTCAACAGCACACTGATGTGGTACTCCGTGTCTGGATCCAGGTGCCACAGCTTATAGGTGACCATGTTGACTCCGTGCACCTCTGACCATGGAGACTGGCTGGCGCGGTACTCAATCTCCTTCCTGATAATAGGGCCATCTCCCAGGATAGAGTTGGTGTTGAGCTGGATGATCAGGTAAGTGGAGCCGGCACGCAGAAGCTGGGGCGGTGCAATGGGGGATGGGGGCACTGTCAGAGAAAATGAAAAGCAGTGTTTCTTTTTTTTCTTCTTGCTTAAGAACATGTTCGTATTGATAAAAGCATTTCCTGGCAGGCTGGCAGCACTGCTGCACAATCCAGGGTGGTAAAGCTGTGCTATTAATTTTACTAATCAGTCATATGCAAATAGATTTCTGGCTATGTTAAAGCCCACTGAGTCTTAAATGAGTCTCAAGAGACTGCAGGATGTGAGCAGGTCAAACTATGTTCAAATAGCAGATTAGTCATACCTATTAATGGGGCATTCGGATCCTTGCATCAGTTTTTTGCAGAGTGGTGAATGGAAAAAACAGCTGTGCATGCAATGCACTGAATCTGTAACTGAGACAATAATTGCTGTGCGTGTTTTTCTCCAACTTCTCAGATAGCCGGTCACGAATGAAGAAATGACTGCATGCAATCCTGCTGGTGCAGACTGGCAAACCAAGAATTAATACCACTGCCCACGTCACTCACTGGCAGATCCAAGCCGCTAAACACTTACACAGGCAACTGCGAGAGTGAGGGATGGGAACGCAAAAGAAATGTGGACAAAGCATGAGAAAAGATCAGTTAGATCTGTGGCTGTGACTAATCCTTCATCCCTGACTGTCTTTTACGATCCTCCTCTCTGTGGGTTTTCAACATTGCAAGAACTTCACCTCTACTCTGTATTGCTTCTCTGTGCCTGCAGCAGCTCATCTTTTAACTGTCAATGACTACATCCATAATAAAAGGCCAAATTCTGGCAAACAGGCAAACAGCCCGTGGGATTACATTTAAATCAACTCACTTACCTCTTTCACACTTTGAGCAAACAAGATTTTATGTGTTAATTTATTGTATTTTAATTTTTTCCTCAGTATATTAGTATATCAGTATATTATTATAAGTGTCTTTTCCACTAAAGCAAACTCTCAGTGCTGCTGTCTGCTTAACGCGAGATTTCTCTGCACTAAATTTAGGTTTGAAAAGGCTGAATATTCCTGCAAAAGCATTTTCAAATGTGCTTAGGACAGAATATATCAGTATATATAAACTCTGGGGCCACAACAATAGCCAGAGACATATGGACAAGGTGAAAATGTTTCTATTAATCATGTAGACATCGCAGTGTCCTCTGTGGAGCAGTGGAAGGGCTTTACTATGATTCTAGCATTCTTTCTGCATTATTTAAATGAGTAGATCCAACTCATTAAGGGGATGATTAGGCTCTTTTTAGCAGAGCAGAGGGGAAAAGGGATTTATGAAAGCCTTGTTAAGTCTGCAAAGAGCACAGCCAGTCGCGGAGTTACACGCAGCTGACTTGAGAATAACTTAACTGGCCATTGCATTTACTTGTGGTGCAGCCTTGCCAGAAATAACATCTTTGTCGTGATTATGACAAAATAAGGAAAGCAACAACCACAAAGACACAATGCTACTTATTTGCTGAAAGTGTGAGCAAATCACAGCCATCTGTCAGCACATTCACTGTGTCCTGGTTTTCTGGCATTGGCTAGATAACATTCTAGCAAAGGGGCTCCATTTTGTAGCAATCAGTCCATCACAACACTAACACAAACCCATGCTTTTATATCAGTAACAGGGGAATTTCTTCATCCCACAACAGAATAAAACTAAGGAACATATGCGTCATGTTTACATTATAATTTAAGCGCGTGAACATGTTGAGATTGACGGGAGTTTTGAGATTATGGTGCTGAAGCAAAAGTTCCGTTTTTACATGATGATGTCCAGGTTATTCATTCTGATGGGAGTGCGAATAAATATAAATATATGCACAAATGCCAACGTTGTGCATGTGCCCCGCACTTAAAAAATAAAAAATAAAATAAATCAAGTTCCTTTTTGTGGGATCAGAACTGTTGGTTAAAAATTCACAGCAATCCATCCAACGGTTGTCCACTGAAGTGGTGGACACTGATATCCACAGAGCCATTCTGCTAGCTTGGCTTAAAGCTCCCTTTGGGCTTCTCCTAACTCTTTTGTACTTGATACTGTCTTTAAAAAAGTAATAACAAGAGCATACAGTAGAGGACAAGGGGATTGAGAATCCCTTACATCCTTATTTTCCTTTGCCATCTTTACTTTGCTGAGGGCTGGGGTTTGTTATGCCAGCAAACCACCCCACAGCCATGTCATTACTATGCTGTCAAAGCGGTGGTGTCGGGCTGTGGGGTTGGAGTGAGTAATGGTAGTGAGGTCACCATCTGCGGTATATGATATGACAAGGGCTGCAGGAGTCCCAGGCAAGTGAACAGCTTTTTGACAGAGAGCTGAAGAGCTCAGTATGGCAGTCTATCTGGCAACTGCAGCTCAGAATGCCACACATGCCAGAGAGACTGTGGATACCATTTAAAGAGCCTTCAAGTGAGTTGCTGTAACACACTATTTGTGAATAAGAAATTTTCTGGAAATAAATTAGAAATAGGTGCGCGAGATGTTCGCTGTCATGCACAAATTATGTCCTGTGGGTATCTGCTTCCCTTTTAATTCTCCTTTCAATCACACGCTGTACTGTTCTACGCCATGAAAAGCAGGAAATCATACACTAACAGCTGGGATGACGGAGACTGAAGGGGAGCGAGACCAAAAGAAAACAATAGTAACAGATAGAGAAAAAAAGTAGAGTGTTCACCTTTGACAACGAGTTCAGCAAAGTTTGAGACCCCAGAGCCCCTGGGGGACTGAGTGACGCAGCGGTAAAGGTCCTGATCAGTTCGCTGGACGCTGTCGAGCTGGAAGGACACCACAAAGCGCCGATGACTCAGGTGCTTGACTGATGCCATTGTTAAAATGTCCCCATTGTGTCTCTGGAAAGCAGAAAAAGAACAGGGTCAGAGAAACCAGGAGGGGCCATCATGTGTCTCTCTCTCACACAGATCTTATATAGCACAATAACACAGACTTTCACATACACACACACAAGTGTAGCTGTTTTCTGTAGTAGTGTGTGAAATGAATCAAATACAAAAATGCATAGCAGTTCTGATAGAGGTACTCTGAGTCTATAACATCTACAGAGACACAAAAGACAGAAAGGAATTAAAGGCTGAGATGTCCTCACTGTTACTCCTAAGCATGAGTCAAGTTGTCAACACCCAAGATCTTCGACATGGCATAATGCAACTTGATAAAGTCTCTCCATTACACTCTCGACATCTTTCAAACTCAGCGTCCTAGTTTGTAATGAAGGCCTGAAGGACAGCAGAAGACAACGGCTGTCACATACTGAGTAGCACTCACCGTGACTGTAAATTGACCTTCAGTCGTAAAATTATTGGAGTGTCTCTTTAGCTGATGGAAGAGCTCTGAGCAGCTCTTCAGACTCACTAACTAAAACAGATTCTATCAAATATTTGCAATTAAAAGATGTGGAAAATCTGCAGATTTTCAGTCTGCTTGGAGAAGTTTTTTGGGGAAATTTGAACAAAAAACTGTCGTTATGCTTTACATTGACTGCGTTATTGTTGCAGCGCATATTTGTGTGTTCTCAACATGGAGTCCCCAGAATATCTGTCTACGTTTGACTCTAACCAGCCACTTCATTAAGTACACCTTGCTAGTACTGGGTTGGACCCACTATTGCTTTCAAAACTGTCTTAATTCTGGTCTAACTTCAACAAGGTGCTGGAAACATTCCTCGGAGATTTTGGTTCATATTGACACGACAGCTTCACACAGTTGCTGCAGATTTGTGGGCTGCACATGCATGATGCAAATCTCCCGTTCCACCACATCCCAAAGGTGCTCATTTGAGTACAGTGAACTCACTGTCAGGCTCGAGAAATCGCTTTGAGATGATCTGAGCTTTGTGGCTGGAAGCAGCCATCAGGAGATGGTCACTGTGGTCATAAAGGGATGGACATGGTCAGCAGCAATCCTCAGGTAGGCTGTGGTGTTTAAATGATGCTCCATTGGTACTAAGTGTTCCAGGAAAACATCTCCCCACACCATTACATCAGCCCAAAAACCATGGTGCCAGACGGGCACATTCAAAATCACATTCAAGTAACAGGCAGCTGAACAGGCGTACCTAATAAAGTGCCTTTCTGTTTTATTATTTCATTTTTCTTTACCTTGCTTTCTCCCTTTTTCCCTGCCTTCTATTTGCCTCTCCTTCCTTGTTTGGGTTCTTTGTTTACTTTGTCTTTTAAGTACTGGTTCATTATGTTTTATACGCTGATGTTTTTATTATAAACACCCTCGAACACACAACATCCAGCCTTCCCCATTAAGACAGACACACACACACACACACACACACACACACACACACACACACACACACACACACACAACCTTTATGGTACCCTGCCCCCACAGTTACTGCACCGTGAACTCCAGCAACACAACGCTAATAATGTAGCAATACACACTTAAATTATTGCTATCTGGGTCAGTTCTTGTTAGAGCCGTGTGATTAAAAAGAAGAATCGTCCAGTTGTGTGCAATTTAATTAGAATGGCAGGACCATCTAACTGATTTAATCAGGCGATATTACAATCAGACGTGCTTTAATAAAAACAAATGAAATCTTGTTAAAATAATAGTGATTATGGGGGTAATATATGTCATGAGTGTCATCCCATAATGGAGCCCATCTTCAACTTCATCTGTCCTTAGCGTGCAATGTTATTGAAGCAAAACATTTAACTGCTCAACAATTACAATCAGGAGACAGATGGACTTTAATGCATCGAAGTTTAATCACTTTAGCATAGCTAATACTTGAATAGCGACATGAAGAGACAAGAAAGAGCAGAAATAGCCACTTTTTTCAGTCTAAGCAGAACATAAACAAAAGGGAATTAAGGCAGAAAGTGGGAACTGGACAGAAATGGTGACAGAGAACAGATTCCAGTGAATGTTGCATGATGCACCTAGCTGTTGCACTGTGAGAGGCCTTTCTCACATTGTTCCACGCCATTAAAACCACTAGCATCTGTCAGGTCCGCATTGTTTCGCAATAACACATCGGCGCTGACATTTTTTCTCATGTTTTCAGGCCATTTTCTGTGTGTGAAATGGTGGACATGAATCATGATACTCATACCTTTGATCTGTCAGCTTTAACAGAATCAAAATGTGAGCACACTGTGATTAACAAGGAGACCTCTGGGTTATGCAAGGCTATCTGGGCTTCTGTTGTACTTCTGATTTGGGGCCTTCAAAAAGCCACAGACCACAGGAACCTCAGGCCGAATCTTGCAAACAAACACATAAACACACACCCCCTGATTAGGGTTAAAAAGTCAACAAACCTTGTAACCGCAGGAAAAAGAAAAAAAAAATAATTTAATCATACATAATTTAATCATGCTCCCTGCATATTTTCTATCCTCTTTATTGTCACCTAGTCTGTGGATTATAGAAAGGAGGCAGCAGAAATCAGAGTAAGTGAAATAGCATGAGATCACTTCATGTTACATAAACAATCTGGCTATAGCTAATTGGCGAGGAAACGACAAAAACGATCTGCTAATCTGGCAGGCGTGTGCAGTTGAGACTGCGCTACAGCTGGTACAGCAGACACAATCAACACGAAAGGGCACAGTAACAGAAAACAACCGAGATTTGACTTCATATGAAGGAAAAAAAAGCCTGACAGGTATGTGAGGAGCAGACAAAGGAAGAGGACAGCTCAAGGTAGAAGAGGGGGTGGGGTATAGAGATTCCAGTGGCCTGAAGATCTCATTACAGTAGGCGTCTGTAGGGTTATGTCAGCTAATTACCCAACGCATTTGTCTTCATCTTTGTGTTGTAACTAAATGGATGGCTTGAAAAAAGAGGTGTGGATAAGGATACAGCAATTACCTAAATCACACATTTCCCATTTTCAAACAATGCAGAGGGTTTGCCTAGGTCAGCTCTGATTAACACTGGCTGCAGTGGGCGGTAGGATGTTGGCAAAAACACTGAATGTGTGGCTGCACAGTAACTACAGCATGAGATGGATGCGCCTACAGCACGATAACGTTAAGGTCTTTAATTGGGCCTCCAGAAGAGAAGAGTTTTAAAAACTAGTAATTCCTATGGACCCACTGGACCTTCACAGAACAAGCCATTCCAGATGAAAAGACAGCTATCTAAAGTGCAGTACATCACATGAATACAGCGCAGAAAGACAAGAACACAGTGATCCTATCAGCAAGGCAACATTTCAGAAGCAGCGGAGTGAAGAGGCTTCAAGGCCTTCATAGCCTTTACAGCATCAAACCTTTGTGTGCCATCTTTATTTAAGGAAAAATATGTCTGGGTCACATAATGATGACACAAAGAGGCTAACACTTATATACGCAGTAAACTGTTATAGAATGTGAAAACTTAACTATGAGTCACCAAATAGGACCTACGGATGAACCACTGAACACAAATCGAGTTCAGCATACCCAGGATATCTTTCCATTATCTGGATTCACTTACCCTAACCCTAACCCCTAACCCTCTGTGTGTTCACATAAAAGGTGTATACTGACAGCAAAGTGACTGATTTTACAAAGGAAGATAAAACTATAATATTTAAAAAATATGAAGAGATTCCTCAAATATTACAGACTGAAAGCAACAGAGCTGATGCAGACAAATCAGTGGTGTGAGTGTTTGTGAGAGGAAAAGTACTGTAGGCCTACAGTAGTTTAGTCTCTAAAAGTGCTGCAAGAATGTGTGCGCATTTAAAGCTCTTTGGTCAGTAAGACTGGAAAAGAACTACGTTATTAATAAAGTTTAGCCTATGTGAAGCCAGGAAAGAAAGCTGGCAAAAACACTGATTGTGTAAGTCAATAAACTTATCAATATCACAGCTCTGCCATTAAGACACGAGAGAATCTGATGGATTATAATCAAGTATTTTGGTAAACTAATATTTAAAAGGCAATTTTTGTTTTTATTCTTTCACATGCAGCCTGGGTGGTGTTTAACGGTCTGCAAATAAAGATTAAATATAAAAACAGAATTCAAACACTCGGAGTCTGTGAAAATTTCAGATTAAGTCATCAAACACAAATAGGTGTCCTGGTTTAAGATCATACACTGCTCAAAATCAAATGAAAAGAACACTTAGAAATCAGATCTCAATGGGAAAAAAAAATCATCCAGGCTATCTGTACTGATATGGACTGAATAATGTCTTAGGAATGAAAGGATGCCCCGTCGTTTGATGGAAATGGAAATTTATCAACCTACAGAGGTCTGAATTCAAAGGCACTCCAAAAATCAAAGTGAAAAAATGAAGAATGCAGCAGGCTAGTCCTTTTTGCCAAAATTTCATTGCAGCATCTCAGAATGGTACTTTGTATGGCTCCCATGTGCTTGTATACATGCCTGAGGGATCTCCTCCCAAATCTGGACCAGGGCATAATGTCCCAGAGGTGTTCTATTGGATTTAGGTCAGGCGTGTATGGGGGCCATTCAATGGTATCAATTCCTTCATCCTCCAGGACCTGCCTGTATATTCTCACCACATGATGCCGGGCATTGTCATGTACCAGGAAGAACCCAGGACCCACTGCACCAGCATAGGGTCTGACAATAGGTCCAAGGATTTCATCTCCATACCTAATAGCAGACAGGAAGTTGCTGCCTAGCCTGTAGAGGTCTGTGTGTCCCTCCATGGATATGCCTCCCGAGACCATCACTGACCCACCACCAAACCAATCACGCTGAACAATGTTACAGGCAGCATAACATTCTCCATGGCTTCTTCAGACCCTTTCACATCTGTCACATGTGCTCAGGGTGAACCTGCTTTCATCTGTGAAAAGTACAGGGTGCCAGTGGTGGACCTGCCAATTCTAGTAGTCTACGGCAAATGCCAATTGGGCTCCACAGGGCTGGACAGTGAGCACAGAGCTCACTAGAGGACCTCAGGCCCTCAGGCCAACCTCATGAAGTCTGTTTCTGATTGTTTGGTCAGAGACCTTCACACCAGTGGCCTGTTGGAGGTCATTTTGTAGGGCTCTGGCAGAAAACCTTCAGGCAATGACACGTATCGATGTGCCATCCTTGGGGAGTTGGACTATCTGTGCAACCTCTGTGGGGTCCAGATATCACGCTACCGGTAGTGACACTGACCCTAGCCAAATACAAAACTAGTGGAAAACCAGTCAGAAAAGATGAGGAGAGGAAGAATGTCAGTGGACCTGTAAAAAAACATTCCTGTTTGGGGGGGGTGTCTCAGTGTTGTCCCTGTAGTGCACCTCTTCAGCTAAAACTGATTGACAACCCCCTCTGCTACTTAACTGACCAGATCAATATCCCCAAAGTTTAACTGCCTTGATGCTGTACACCAATTAAAAAGTGCTCCTTTAATTTTTTGAGCCAATAATATTGATGTAAAATTGTTTGCAGCCAACAGGAAAAAAAAAAATCAAAGTTTCAATCATGTATCATCAGGGAAAGACAAAGACACTTTAGACCCTCCTGCTGTCTGTGCACTGAAATCTTCCAGGATGGGTGATACTATTTTACGGAGAATCAATTGACCAGTAGGCAGTGATTTTCATACCTGTTGATCTATGATCTGACTTGCTTGATATAACTTGCTCTGGAGCAGGTGAGATCTGCAGCATAAGTTACCATGGCGAAATAGCCTAGTAAAGTACAGAAAAAGCAGGGCCTTCGTAGTACAGAAAACCCAGGGTTAACTCTGAATAAGAAGAAATCCTTCTTCATAGTACCGGCCTCAGGACTACTGACTACACGGTACAGCTTCTTCTTCAAGTGGACGTTCCAATTTCTTTTTGAAAAGTCAATCAAATGACTACAAAGAAAAAAAAGTGAAATAAACTTGACTATAAAGGCAAAAATACCACAATGTTTATAGTTGTTTGTGTCTTTTTCTGTGTGCAGGATGTGTTTCTCTTCAAAGGAAGTGTGTGGTGCCTTTTACATGTCCCATGTGCACAGGGAGCCTTGTCTAATAATCTGCCTATAACCTTAGGCACTGGAGTTAGTGTGATAAGTATTAAAACCAGTCTTCCCTTTGCACTGTTGCCATATTGAAGGTAAAAATACAACAGATGTTTAGCTATAAACACCACCATGAAGCTCTAACCTCCAACAGGAACTTCTCAGCCTCTGATGCTCTTCCAGCAGCAACACACTGGAAAGTGGCATTTTGCCCAGCATTGACCTCCTCATCGCCTAGCCTGGAGAAGTGTGGCGCCTTATCTAAAGAGACAGACAGAGAGAGACACATTGGGAGATCAAAAAAAAAACACTCCATTACCTTTCAACTGTTCACAATGACAGTTTCAGGCTAAGATAGCATTTTTTTTTACAGGTTTTCAAATATATAAACAGGAACTGCAACAGAAAAAAACAAACAGAAAAAACTGTATTTTTTTTCTGGTGTATTTGTTTTGACAATGGGAGGCTAGCAGCTGACGCACAATCCCGGCTGAGAACAGGCTGGGAGCAGCTATGACAGGTAGAGGTTATGTGGGATAGTTTCCAAATCAAATTGGAAAGTTAAGAAAAGAACGGTTCAGCCAATGAAAGACAATCCTGTTTCTAAGTTCTGATTGGGTAAGAAGCCAACAGCCCACCAAATTCACATGGCCCATCCCATCTTCACACTGTATTCAAGAGTCACACCATGCTCTTAAACAGAAGACCTCTAATTGCTCTAACTCAGGTATGGAGCAAGTAAGGCTAGTGTTACAGAGCTAAATTTTAGCTTTGTTATATATTTGTACTTTACACTTAATTTTGTCACACACAGATACAGCTGGTCAAAACTGGCTTTATTGGACAATTGATTTTCATTTCCAGATTCTCCACAGCCGAGATTTAGTCAAACCTGCACCGCATTAAAAAAAGTTAAAATAAGATGTAAAGTAGAATAAAAATAAATTTATACTAATACAGTGCTCAACAAATTTATTAGACCACCACCCAATGTAATGTTTATGCCACAGGTGCCCTAAAATGTTTCTGTAATAGTAAATCCAGGAGCTCATTAATCAAAATTATAATTTTAATGCTAAAATAGAATTATTGTTGTTATCCATGAAATTTACTGTTTTAAAATAAAGCAGAAAAAAATGTAAATCACATTATTAATTTTTGATTAAGAATTACAGATATTTACTTGCATTCCTGAACAGAAAATTTAGTTTAGGGGTTCAACGTTATGCTCGATTAATTAAGAGAAGTCCAGTGTACTGGCTCAAATTTGGGTACAAAAACGTGAATTCAGTCATTTTTTAAAAAGGTTTTTTAAAAGATTTCTAATAATATTAGAGTTTCCTGGCTTTTATGACAGATGGTCTAATAAATTTGTTACGATGGAGATTCTGTAAATGCAAATGTGGGCAGTGGATCGCTCAGAATCCAGCGCTAAAATAACTTACAAACAACATCAGATTAGAGGGAATCTATAGATAAGCACAATGTGGGAGTGAATCTGTGGAAGAAAAGCCAGAGAGTGAGCATCAGCTCTCTACATTTCGACTAATAATGTCCCAGCAAGCTGTGCGGAGCTGCCAGTGAGTCAGTGTGTGGGAGTAGCCCTCTCACCCAACTCCATGATTAACAATAGAGCAATGAGTACCAAACCCCTGCAGAGCCAAATCACTGGGTAAATGCTGGCAGCACTGCCTGCCAACTCTGAGAGATGGGGTAGCAAAAGTTGACGTGTCACTCTGGATGACTGACAGGAAGAGAATGCGGAGCTGCTGTGAAGCTGAAGCATCAGGGGGAAGCAAATGTTTGCATCTCACTCATCTCCTGCCTGGTTTTGCACAAGACTCTGTTCCCATCTAGCTGCGAGGAAGATGACAATTTCTTCATCTTGTTTGTATACAGTAAGTAAAGGAGAGTGCTTGCATTTGTACCCCACATGTGGCCATGTTTCCTTTGAGTGACTTTCCCTCCTAAGGTTCATTCATAATTCATGCAATGAGCCAAATATACAGTAAACAAACACTGAAATGAGTGTGAATAGAAAAGAACAAGCCCTACATTTGGAAAAAACTGCAGTGTTATACAGCTAAATGTGTCAGATCCTATCCTCGGGACTCTTTAGCGTGATAAATATTTTATTGGACTGCAACACTGGTTTCAGAGTCAAAGATTAGGACTCAGGAGAATACAAGAAAAATGTCAACCATGCTTTAACCAGTATTCATAAAAAGGAACTTGTTGTTTAGAGTTACTTTTTTGTTTCCTTGTATGAAACACTTATTGGCTTTTCAGTCCTTCTTTTCTTCCTCCACACTCTTTGCTGCCAAGTAAGGCAGGCTGGCTATGTGCCACATCATAAGGCATGTTCAGGTCTTGATGAGAGTCTTAATTATTTAATGACCACAGTGGGAGCATTCAGAAGTTGCCATCTGCTATGTCTGGAAGTAACAGGGTGTCTGACTGGGTGATGTGCATACAGTATGGGTACGAAGCAATCTTACGGGCAAATGTTCACTTAATGGAACTTCTGGTGGTATCCTGTGTAACATGAAATCCCTGAGGTGACCAACTCAACTTGAATAGAGAAGAAAAGAAAAAAGAAAAAAAAACAGAGATCCCCATGAGAGTAAAATATCCTTCAAGCTTGCGTCAGCTATATAAGTCACTTGAAAGCAGTGTGGATCAGGTGTTAAATGTGCTATGAGCTGACAAGAGCCTTGTGTTCAGCAGTGGCACTGTACAGGGAGTATGTAAGCGACAGGGAGCGACTTTGTCCAGGTATTAAGCTCGTGAGCTTTAGTGAATACATTTTACACAGAGACTGTACAGTACTGTGCAAAAGTCTTGAGCCACCCATAGTTCCTTTATGTATTGCTAGATTTGAGCAAAAATTTCAAAATTGGATTGATCACTCCATCAGACCTGTTGCCACTGATTTTCAGTCCAGTTCTTGTGTGATGTACCTCAGCCTTTTCTCCTTGTTTCCCTTCCTTAAGAATGGCTTCTTGACAGCGACACTTTTACTGAGACCATTTCTGATGAGCTTCAGTGAACATTTGATGGATCGACTGAAAGGCCAGATCCATCTCTTAGGTCCCGTGTCAGCTCTTTGCTGGATGTTTCCAATTTCTTAAGGACATGACTTTCAGATACTGTTCATCCGCTGCAGATAGTTTTTTTGGTCTGCCACAACTCTTTTGGAATTACCTTGTTGGCACAAAAATACCATAATAATGTATGTCTGTCATACTGTGTTATTTTTGGCATTTTTCTTAGATTCAGCTGAAGAAATGGGAACAAACTATGTGTTTTTGTAACACGTTGCGAGCAACAAAGTGGCAACAAAGTGGCAACACGGTGGCGTGGTGGTTAGTACTGTTGCCTCACAGCAAGAGAGTCCTGGGTTCAAATCCACCATCTGGCTGGGGCCTTTCTGTGTGGCGTTTGCATGTTCTCCCCATGTCTGCGTGGGCTCTCACTGGGTAATCTGTCTTCCTCCCACACTCCAGACATGCAGTTAGTGGTGTTAGGTTAACTGGTGAGTCTCTAAATTACATAGAAGTGTGAATGGTTGTCTGTCTCTCTGTCTTCGCCCTGCGACAGGCCTTCAACCTGTCTAGCGTATGCCCTGCCTCTCGTCCCCCCCATGACCTTGAATTGGATAAGTGGAAAAAGATGGATGGATGGAAATAATCCAGGGCCAGTAACCGTAATCTGGTGTACACACAAACATGGAAGGTGGCAGCACTGCAGCTCAACACTGATTGCCACTGACCGTAATATGAAGGAAGGAAGAAGAACTACAAAGCCAGACCACAGTGTGTGGCTACAGCTGCTGCACAAAATCAAGTTGAACTGGAAGACAGATAACACACTCTACCAGCGCCTGGAAAAATGTTGGCTTGTTATTGCTGGAGTTTTGGGGAAATTGCTGAGATATCAGCAGGAGTTTGTTTGGTCAACGTAACTGTGTAGCAAAAACCTGACATTGTGACAGCCCCAGTGGGTATACAAAACAGTATGATGATGCCTATATCCATCTTTTATATACTATTTATATATTGTTGTTTTACACAATGTTGTCAAGGGTTGGAAACGAGCTTTTCCACCACTGACATAAAAAGTCCTGTGTAGCAGAGAGCCATTTGTTATAACAAAAAAACAACCCTGAAGAGGAAGCTTTTTCATTAAGCTTTGAAATGCAGTTAAATGCAGAAAACCTCTTTATGTACTAAGTGGCTGCAATGCGCTTCCCATAAAGACAAAGAGAATGAAAATGCAAAAGCCTTTGCAGAGACTGAATTTGAGATTACACTGATTAACAAATAAATCTGCCTGTCAAAGTACTGCTAGAGGCAAAACGACAGGTGTGTTCTCAGGTGGAAGGGAGTGTTGGCATTTGGGTGTCACAGTGTCTTAATAGCACTGCCGTTGTCACAGTATGCCCCAGGAGAGTTTGTAGTACTAATACAAAAGGTCAATCAGCCATTACTCTTCCCCCCTCATCCCATTTATGTTTCATGCTGTTTTAAAATCTACCCCCCTCCAAAAAAAAAAAAAATTGCTAAATGTCTCTTTCCTGCAGCATCTTCTGTAATTGCAATCCACTGTCAGGAGGAGCACTTACAGCAAGGATAGTTGAGCACCATGATGTCATCTATGGCAATGTAGCCTCGCCGCTCCCTGGAAACTGTTGCCTCAATCAGTACCTGCAAAAGTGAACATTAATAAATGATGAGCAGATTTCATTCATTACCAAAGCAGCTAAAGCATATACTTGTGATTAACCTAATGCTCTCAAAGCTGAAGTGTGAGAGCTGTAGAGGGCTGTGTGAATTCTCCTGCACTTGTTCCTTTACTGCGACAGACATATTAATTACAAACAAACTCATCACTGCAAGTTTTACCTCAGTCCGTGGGGCCAAGGGAAATTATTGATTTATCAGGAGGTATACATTGTTATTGTGTCCCATTCTAAATGCAGGATCGCCACAGTAGCTGATAATGCAACCTGCCACAAGACTCAAGGGGAGGACAAACCTCCGCACCCTCCTATGGAACAATAAGCTGGATGAGCTGTGGACTCTCATGAAACCTAATCAATATCAAATCACCATCCCCAGTAACACTGAGGGAGTTATGAGAAGCAGGGGTGAAGTTTGTTTTTGCAGCACCAAGGACAGTCTCCAATCCACATGTTTGATCAAAGGCCAGCTTTGAGTTATTGTTTCTCATAATCCTCTGACAAAATGATTACAGCATGGTTCCCATCACTGGGTTTTGATTTTTACTGAGCACCCTCCCCACAAATTAAAATGTGTCTCTGATTCCTGTAATTGGCAGTGTTGCTGAAATATTATTGAAATACCATGTAAAAATGGAGCTTTGTGTTGTATATCAATTAAACCAGAGCTGGTTACTTGTTTCTATACAAGGTGCCAATATCATACATGAGTCCCATGACTTGAGCTTTTGTTTTATGGACACTTAAGTGCATTCCTGATGGTAAAGATAGCAGTTTGACTTAAAATAATCCTAAACATGTCCACGTGCACATTTGTCATAGAGTTCAACAGCAAATCCACCTCAACAGAGAGTTTTTTTGCCTTTATTTTTTTCTTCTCCAAGCTTCAGTTACATGACTGTAACTGAATGCTTCTCTGCCAATACCAAAATTATACTTTGCAAAACCTCAGCCTGAGAGTTGGTTATGTTTTCTTTTTTTTTCTTTTTTTCAAAACTTTTTGAGTCACACCAGATGAACTATGACATCCACATCATCTTTGCCACCGCAATCCTCTTATGTTTGAACACCTAATTTAAGAGTCACAATTGCATCTTCAGGACCTCTGGCCCAAATTACAGCCTTCCACAGTCAGCAGGACAGAGATAGTCCACCTTCTTGAGCTTTGAAAGAAAGACGCCAGCCGGTGTGACAACAAACTCGGCCATGCATGACCCCTAAAGGCACCTTCACAGAGAGATGGTGATGGGATGTGAGGAGATTGGGGTCAGTTGGAAAAAAAAATCTCAGACAGAATGCTATACAGGAAGCCAGGCATGCACAGAGGGGAGGCTTGAAGCTTGCAGAAGGAGAAGTGAAGTGGAGAGGAGAGGAGAGGTGAAAGGGAAAGCAGGAGGAAAGGTCCTGGCTGCTGGGTCTCCTGGACTTGGAGACTGACCCTGCTCTGTCCACAGCTGGCTGCTCTACTCACAGAGGAGCACTGAGGCTAATCTCCTTCTGTCAGAGTCAATTTTCCTGTTTGTTCCCAGACTTTGCCGGAACCTGAGCTTGAAGATGGCACCGCTCTTCAAAAGCAATATTAACATTTCCTGTTTTCGTCATTTCTATTTTCCCCCTTCTTCAGGTTGTCAATTCTCTTAAAAGCAGCGTCCTCCTCTCTTATATGATTTTCACTCTCTTTCCATTTTTCACTGTCTATCTTTATTCCTTTCATTTTTCTCTCATGTCTTCCTTCCTTAACTCCTTACATGCCCCTACTTAACATTAAAAAAAAAACTGCTATAATGAAACCATAATATACTTCAGTATGTTGACCTCAATTAGCTGTGTAAACACATGTGGCCATGCCATTAGACTAACATCAAAATTAGCCAGAAACACTGATTAGGCTTAATGGTATACAAGGCAGAGGGAAAAATGTCTTGGAAGTCTAATTAAGGTGTTATTACTCTCTGCTGAGCTAAAGCACTGAGGAGATTGATTGCTGGTTAATCCTCGAACTTCTTAGCCATTAGGAAAGCGGCTTTTTAAAGGGGGAGAGAGTCAGAGCATTTGTTTTAATAAACAACCTCTGCAGATTTTTATTGAAAGCCACTTTCCCAATGAAACTTTCCATGTGCCTATTCTTTATTATAATGAGCTGCTGCTTTACTTATACAAGATAAAAATGCAGGCATCATCTTCTAAAGATAAAAAAAAATTAAATTAAAACGTGACACTGCAGTGAGTTATGGCTGATATAAAATGCACATTATGAGTACATATTACATTACCCTATAATATTGGCTTTTAGAAACAGTTATAATGGATACAAATCTAGAGACAATTTATTTGGCCCTATAATCTACCCACTGCTTTTTTCCAGTCACGAGACACAATTAGACACACTGAGCTTTCACTCACCATTAGACACAGTCATGCATTTAATAAATAACTCCTCAAAAAATTCACTGACAAAGGATTGCATGCTGAAGTAAATCTGATCGGGTAGGAAATGCCAAAGGATAGCAGCCAGTGTCTGAAGATATGATTTCAATGTCAAGAATCTCAATTCACTCTGTACAGTATTAAAAAAGAAAAAAAATTCTATAGCCATGGGCTCAGCTTGAGGACTCTCAGCAGGCTATTGCGAGGAAAATAGGAGATATTATCAGACAAAGGGGAGTCATGCCGATTCTCATTTACAAGTCTTTGATGTGTTTAACACATGCTATCTTTTTCCTTTTCAACTGGAATTGGTTTAATAAGTAAACGAGATGACATCATGGGAGACGGCATGAAAAACAGTCAAGTGAAAAAGAAAGTACACCCTCTTTCAATTCTAAAGTTTTAACTCTCGAAACATAATTTAAATAAATAAAAGCAGAAGTGTTGTCAGTTTGCTGGTCTGGAGCATTCAGCTGTGTGTTAACACAGGAGGAAAGCTTAGAGAAGCAGCTGTTGCTGCCCATCAATCTGGGAAGGGTTATAAGGGCATTTCCAAACAATCTGAAGTCCATCATTCACAAGATTATTCACAAGTGGAAAATATTCAAGACAGTAGCCAATCTTCCCAGGAGTGAACATCCCAGCAAATTCACCTCAAGGTCAGACTGTGCAATGCTTAGGATTATAAAACGAAAAAACAAGAGCTACATCTCAGACTCTTAGCATGTTAAAGTTCATGATAGTACAATAAGAAAAAGACTGAACAAGTACGGCTTGTTTTGAAGGATTGTCAGGAGAAAGCCTCTTCTCTCTAAGAAGATCATGGCAGCACGGCTTAGGTTTGCAAAGTTCCATCTGAACAAACCACAAGACTTCTGGAGCAATGTCCTTTAGACAGACCAGAACAAAGTGCAGCTCTTTGGCCATGTTAGTTAGTGCATATCAGCACAAACACCTCATACTGTCAAGCATTGTTGTGGAGGGCTGATTTGGGCTTGTGTTCAGACACAGGCCCTGGGCATCTTGCAGTCACTGAGTCGACCATGAACTCCTCTGTATACCAAAGTCTTATAGAGTCAAATATGAGGCCATCTGTCTGACAGCTAAGCTGTGGCTGAAACTCAGTCACGCAACAGGACAATGATTCCAGGCACAGCAGCAAATCTGCAACAGAACAGCTGAAAGTTCAGACCTCAACCTGACTGAAATGCTGTGATGGGACCCAAAGAGAGCTATGAATAAACGAGTGCCCGCAAACCTCAATGAACTGAAGCAACACTGTACAGAAAGAGCCAAAATTCCTCCACAACGGTGTGAGAGACTGATGAACTCACACAGAAAATGAGTACTTCAATTTATTGCTGCTAAAGATGGTTCTACAAGCTGCTGAATCAAAGGGAAGTCTTCACAGAAATGCTCAGAGTGCTGTAAAAACTTCCTGTAAAAACATTCTAAATTTAAAAAAGAGGTAAAACACACAATAAACAAAACAACTCTTTCTCAAAAGTTTCTACAGATATCACACATATATAGAGATAAATAAAACTCAAATTCTGTTGGGCACGACGATCATGTGGGAATGTTTGGCATGGTGTCATCCCTACAATGTGCAATTAACATTTCATAGAAATCATAATATCCTTAAATCAACAGCTTTAAAACAGGTAAAAGGAAAAGAAAGAAGTAAAATATGATGTTTGAAATATCAACACGTGGGGAAACATGAGAAAAGCAAGTCTGACATTTTGAAAAAGAAGAGAAGAAAGAAGATGTTGGGCGTGAGGGCGCTGGGTGACTTCAGTGCAGAGGTGCGTGTCTCTGGCTCTAGTTAGCAGTCTTTGGGGGCTGGATAACATCTTTAATATTTGATAACAAGATTCTCCAGGTATTGCAAACACTCCTACAGATATGAGGCAGAGAGAAATATGGCAATGTACAGCAGATCACACACACACACGACATTTTCAATCGAGACATCTCAAGGTGATCTTACTCCTTTCCATTTTCCTTCCCGAAATCCATTGCACTCCAAATCCCAATTTCATAACTCCGATAGGAGGAAGAGATGTGGGTGTAACTCCTGTCACCCCTGACATTAACATAAAGGGCAACCTGATCAGAAAATAAAAAGTTAAATCACGATTTGTAGTGAAATAACTGCCAATGTAGACATGTTTGGGGGNCTTTCATTAGTGATAAAATCCTCAAACACTCGCGCTGCATATAATCAAGAAAATAATTTTTCAAATCACCAGGAAAGCGAACAAATAAGATTGAAGTGATTGTGGTTTTCAGCATATTAATCCCCTTCGTTTTGGTGATTATCAGAGAATTTGTCAGACTCCTCTTAATTACATTCCACAATGACATTTTCAAGACATAAACACAGACTGAGTGCGTGCCCTAAACAAGGTATTTCATTACGCCCCAAAATAGGGAAGGCTTGAGTGTAAATCTCACATCTGTATCTGTGCAGTGTCAAAGGCTGACATTTGGTATGCCCGTGCTGTAGGCAAGGAACTGGGTCCTCCAATATGTCCTGAAATCTAATAAGGCAGAAGAACCTGCGGATTTAAAAACTGTCTCCAAAAGCGTGTGCGTTCTCCTGGGATTTATTTTAGTCACAGACAATGATAAGAAGGGCCTATTATCCACCACTGCTTCAAAAGAGTGCTTTTCCACTTTTAATGACAGTGTAAATCAGCCTTCCTATCACTTAAAATCCAAAGTATTACACTTGCTATGAAGCTAATATAAACAAAGACCTTCACCATTTAAAGCCACAGAAAGCTGCTGCTTCTACAGAGATAAATAATTTTAAGGTGAACGCTGTGCCACTGAAAACTGCTGTTCTCCTTTTTTTTATGCAAACCTATCTTTTCCCCACTGCTTTTTGTTGCTGCTTAACAATGGAGGATGGCTAGCACTATTAGATGCTATTAAAGAAAACATCCAGCTTTTACACCTCCCCACTTACCCTCCTCTCTGTTCTGTCTGTGTAACAGAGAGCAGTGACGTGTTGCAAGACAAGACCCTCTGTCATTCCACAGTGATGAGGTTTTTGACTGCTGAGGGATTAGCAATGTAAGCCGTGGCATATGTGACTTTGTGGGGGCAGTTTGTTTTGTTTCCTTTGTACTCAGAAGCAGTATGAGGTCAGCTGAGTTAAAGTGAAATGTGAGATGAAAGTAAAA